>VZRV01005810.1:254121-293340 GCA_013398115.1 Falcunculus frontatus
TTTTTTTTTTTTTTTTTTGTCTCAGTTTAGCTATCAGGTGTAGAGATACTGTTGCACACATCTGGACTATTTCACTGAAAGCTGAGACTTGCTGGAATACGATAAAGTAGGAAGGCTGTTTTTCCTCTTCCTACCACAACTACAGATTTGGGCAGATAATGAAACAAAGAATGCGAAGGACAAAATCTGCTTATCTGAAATGCTTGTTTACCAGAAACACTTTACCAGAAAAATGGGAATTATAGAAGATCCAACAGTTGACTAACTTCTTTTTATGGTAACTTAAAAATTTCACTGAGCATAGAATTTGCATCTTCAGATCCTGAACATACTTTGTAGTCTATAATGTCCAATGGGGAAAAATCAGATCTGCCAGCTATAAGTAATACCCTCTGTCTCTACCCACTAAGAGGACTGGAGAATGGGTGTGGGGGCTGAGGAAGGATTTTTATTTAACTAATATGCAAAATAAAGATCACAGTTACACATATTCATAATTGAATGCCTCTTTCCTTACAGAGCCAGGTGAGCAAGTTGAACATTCCAAATGGAATTCAAGAGAATTTAATTATTTTCCTACAGAAGATAACTGCAACATGAAATTAAATTTGACTGCATAGATAAAGACTTCTTTCTTGTTGTATTTAAACAGAAGTTATGCTTTAAAATAGGACACTATCAAAGACTGTGTGGAGCAGAACTGGATTTTTTTTTTCAAAAACATAGCATGATTATTGAAATTATGTTATCATGTTGGTAAAAAATTATTTCAAAGAGCTTCTGAAACTAATCTGTTGTGTTTTTATTCCCTCTATTCTATTCCTACCAAAAGTTAGCTCAAACACAAATTTATTAGAAGTTACTGAAGACTGCAAAATAAAGCTAGCAAGCAAACATTAATAGCGAGGAAATATATTGGTAGAAGTTGTTGTCCTGGAAAGCTTCTATTTGTTTAATTAATTAGCAGTAAGAGAATGAAAAATTTCCGTAGAGTTGAAGCATCTCCTTATTTCCAATCCAAATTCATCAACTTAACAAAAAAAAAAAAATCATTGCTATCTGCTCCAGATCCATGGATACAGAACATTGTTAAGTTCTGAAGCAGGGCCCAAGGTCATGCACAAGGCATCCCATGCAGAGCAGCTGAAGGTCCCAGCTGTACTCACACTGAAGATGCTTTAAACTCATCCTCAAATGCACTGTCATCCTTGTTATCAGCCTGTAAGACCATGGGGCTCTCAGCTTTCAGCCCACTAAAGACCAGGCCACAGGAGGTGATGGAAAACAAGCACGAATGTTTGTCGAATGCAAAAAAGAAAAAAAAAAAAGAAAGAAAAGAAAGTGCTATTTTATGGTATACAACATGCAACTATTGTTTCAGTTACCTGGAGTCTTATATTTTCATACTGCCAGAATCCATTAAACTTTAGTCAACCCAGCTCTCTTTGCAAGAAGGACATGTAACACAGGATTTTAAGGCTCGAAGTTTATATCCTGTGCTAAACAAAAGAAACCTTCAAAGAACTTCCCAAAGGTTATAATTAATACAAGATATACTCTTGTACAGACCGCCCTTCAGTTTTTCAAACTGCATCTTCAGCAGTGACATGACAGTGTCCAGCTTTTTGCTGCCTGCAGCTTATGCATCTCCACCTGAACCAGTCAGCCAGATTCTCCTTTAGAGTCAACAAACAGCCAGTCTCAGAGCGTGATTCATCCTGACTGAAATTTCAGGCATCTAGAACACATTAGATAACTGAAGGCCCACCAGTGCTTGCTGCACTCCACTGACATCAAAGAGATGAGAGCTGATCAGACATCTAACTTTGGTGAAATTAATTCCAGCCCTCTAGTGCAGCAGTAAGACACGCTGAGGATCTGCAGCTCCTTTTTTTCCTCAGCATACACAGCCTAAGCCAACCATCATAGGACTGGCAAAGACACCATCTTCCAGTGACTCCACTGTTGCAGACTGCTGCTCAGCTACCCATTACCGCCTCTCTTTTGCTAATTATAAAACATTAGATACATTCACTGCTATGCTGTAGCCTCAAAGGCAAATATTTATGCTGGAATGAAAAGGAGGGAAAAAAATAAGAACGAACTGTAACATACACAGGACAAATAGCTCGAATTTATGTTACCATGCTCTTGTTACAATCTTCTGTTATGTGGACACAGTGAACATAAAATCTGTCAATGGATGAAATTAAGCTGAGTTAGTTCCCATACCAAATGCTCTACCTCATGTGGTTTGGGTTCACTTACTTAGGATAGATGGTGCCAAAGAACTTAGCTATGTAGGTAAGTCACTAACAAATCCATTTCTTTTTTGTGCTGGTGTTTTAACTCTGAATACGCTTTTGTTTTTTCATTTTTCTTTCAATGAAAAGAGGAAAATAAAGAAGAGGCCGTCATATTAATAAAGTGCAGTGAACAGGAACTAACGGGAGACGAAAGGAATATCCCTCAGCTCCTGCCCTTACCTCTCACTGAGCTCTTCCACGCGCTGCCCGTGGCTCAGCACGAAGCTCGATGGCCCGCACGGGCTGGCGGGGGCCGATAAAGTGCTCTTGACGTTCTGTGCTGAGTGCCTGCGGCTCCGCCGGCGCTCCAGCCCCCTGCGCTCCCCAGCACCAAGGCTGGCCCTCCTCCGATCCTTGCGCCCACTGGGAGGGGGCTCAGCGCCCTCATCTCCATCTTCGTGCCTCAGTGTCACCTGAGAAAGAAAGGAAGAAGGCTGAGGCTGCTGACATGGTCACTTCAGCTACCACAGGTGTTCACACCTAGGCTTAAAAATTTCCTGGTCTCAACATGATTAACTCCAATTAGCATCACTCTTTCTACAGTTATCCCTGAAGGTCGCTGTGTATCCATTAGTGCAGCGTGGCAGCTCTAAAAATGAAATTACATAATGATGCCTTGTATATAACACTGTAGGACCTGTAACAATGCCATTTATGTATCTCCTAATCTGTTTGTTTTCTTTTTAACGTGGGACTGAATTTTCAAAGAAGCTGAGCAGTCTTGGACAACCAGTTCTCTTGATTTCCTTCTAGAATACTTAGATGA
Organism: Falcunculus frontatus; assembly: GCA_013398115.1. NCBI lineage: Eukaryota > Metazoa > Chordata > Aves > Passeriformes > Falcunculus > Falcunculus frontatus. The sequence goes on from VZRV01005810.1 coordinate 257,194, forward strand.
ACACTTGGCTTTAGTGAAGTCAACAGGAAAAAACTCCATGCATTGACTGATTCAACGCTTCCTCATGTTCAGACATGACACTCGTAGCGATTAAGTGGAAGTTACCATCTAGAGTGTGTTGGAAATAGCAGAGGACTAAAGCACAGATGCAACGCCCAGTATCTTGAACTGCTGCACGCTCTTGATGTGCCAATGTGAAGTACCCTAATAGAAACAAAGTGCTATCTTATGGTACATGAGGAGAGACATCCCTGGCAGAAACAACATAGTAACTAGTGGATCTCATCTGAAATGCAGCCTAACATTTAAATAATCATTATATGAGGAAGATCCACTCAAACAGGCAGAGGCTCAGAAATGGTGATGTGTGTGATCAGAAGAATACCCATCTTCTTGTTTCGATTAGTCTTGTTACTCTGGTAATCCTTACCAGAAGTGATGTGAAAAAAATAAAGGGAGAAGTGAGATATCTCTGCTTAGGGTGTAGAATCTGTTTCTGTGAGACAAAAGAGATTTTTCAGGTAAAAAACAAGACTGGCAGAAAAAGGCAAAAACTTGCACAGACATGTTTAAATTTCGTTTGGTCATAAAAAAAAAGTTGGTACCCAACTAAGTCAACTGCCAATTCTGCAATTAAGTCTTTCAGTAGAAGCAGAATTACCAAAAAGAAAAAAAAAAATCCCTGCTTTTAAGTTTCATTACTATATTTCAAAAAGGGCTTTATAAGCTGATGCCTCTGATGATAGAAAAAGAAAGAGGAATATTGAGCCCTCTCATTCTTTTGTTCCTATTTGGGTTCTTCCAGAAAATTGCTGTATATAAAGCTTAACTCTGCTACAGTTAGTGAAGTGGCATGGGCACAGAGTTGATGGAGAAAATGGAGAAGCAAATCTATCAAATCCTTCACTAGACTTAGGCAGAAATGAATTAATTTAATTTTGTCACATTAGAACACTAATTCACATTTACATTACAACTTCAGCCTAAACCTCCTATCTCCAACACTTCCCAAAGTCTCAAAAGAGGCTAATTATTAAGAAACTGGATAGCCTACCCTTATATATAAATGCTTCAGAAGTAGTTACTTTATACCTAGGTGGTAAATGTGGAGTCACCCATTACTCCATTGCTGCAAACTGCATAGGATCTGGTCCAGTGTAAACTCATAAACATGGACTTGCTGGGTATTCAGTTGCAGAACAAGTGGTATTTGTGAAGTTGAGCTCAGCCGAACCTTTTTCACGAGCTGAATACTTTTGCACATGGAAAGAACTTCTATTTTCTTCAGAATGTGTAACTAGCAGTTGCAGAAAGGAGGCTAGTAAACGTGCTGGTTTGCCTTGGACTATGCCCCAGCTTTAATATGAAATGCCTTTGATAAAATGCAGCTATGTAATGTAGCAGGTCACATACACAAATGTGTATAATACTTCCAGCAACCAGATGTTTTTCTTTTAAAATAGAAGAGATAACCAAATTTCACCTAGGTTACACTCCCCCCCACCCCAGCTTTGAAGTTTGCACAAGCTGTAAGATGCATAAAACAGGGCATGTTATGTTACCTCATAAATGTTAAATTGCTCAACTAAGTCCAAGTCTGTTCCTTTCTTGTTCAAGTGTCTCTGTGAAATAGCTTCAATGCCTAGCTCTTCCAGACAGTCCACCACATCGTAGAAAGAGTCTTGATCGGGCAATCCTGACAGCGTCTAAGAATCAAAGGAAAAACATTTAAATCTGTTTGTTTTGAAAAGAATTAAACAAAGGATTTTAAAAGCGGGTGGCAAGTGATGTTATGTATGATTTCAATCAAGTAAAACCCATGATGTGGGATTAGAGACACTGATAGAAAATAAAAAACAAGTGGCACAGCTTTTAACAAACAACTCTGTGCACTGTGTAGAAAAATGAATAATTGGCAAAACAAATCAATGTTGTTATTTCATACAAAAAAGTATGGAAAATGTAGGTCTTTAAAATACACAGTTGGATTCTTTCTGGCTTCATTCAAGTACAGACTTAAAGAACAGAGAATGTTAAACCATCAAACACAGGGATAAAAGCAAAGAGGGAGGAAAAAAAAAAGTTTAGCTAAAAAGTGTAAAGCCCAATTCTTACTGATTCCTGTAAGTTTAGCCTTAAGAAGAAAAAGTCCAATGCACAGCTGTGTGATGTCAGGATAGCAGGAATATCCTGCACCATGTGCCAACTGTCCTCACCTGCAGCAGCAATCTTCCCTGAGCACAAATTGTTTTGTATTACAGAGATAGTGAATCCTCTCCTCCCTTTCAACTTAAAAAGTCTTATTAAAAGTACACTGACTCCTTAACTCCTATTCTGGCTTGCTATGGATTTCTAGTCTGTGCTGATTTTTCACTGCTCCTTATGCAGGATGCAGAAAAACTACTTTAATCCTGCACATGTTGAGCAGAAACTACTGAACACATAGTGCAACCTACTTGCAGAGCAACACGTACCTTGCCACAGGAACCAGTCTATGCAGAGCTGTTTCTGAAAAATACCTGAGAGCACAGGCTGGAAGCAACAGAGTTTTTCTGGATTAGCTCACCAGACAAGTTTACTCTGAAGTAGTTTCCTCTCTCCCATTCAATTAGCTAAGTAATTTATCTATATTCCCAGTAGAGGAGAGAAAGAGCAAGGGAAAGATGCAAAATGCAGGCCCTCTCCAAAGAGAGTTACATCTTGCCATGCCTGTGATGGGATGAACTGCCCCCTGTGAATGCTGTTTTTCTGGAGCCCATCTTTTCCAAAGTGGCTCTGACCAGCAGACTGCAGATAAGAGCAGCCACTCTGGGCTGCCTCCTTACACCAAGAAGCTTTACATTCAGAAAAAATAGGTCTGGATTACATGACTAATGAGAGAGAAACAGGCAGCTGACATAGATGTCCTGTTAAAGCACCTCTTTCCTGTGCCGCGAGGCACTGAAATATGTGCATGAACAACGTACTTCTTAATTTAATTTTCTGTCTAACTAAACAGAACACAGCAACATTTTCTTCTTCAGTCATTACAGGACTATTGACTGCTGAAATCCACCACAACAGGAATTCTTAGCACAAACATCAATTAAGTGTTAAGGTTATATGTTCAGGCTTTAATTAAGAATTTGTCTCTTTCCAGGACAGCATTTAAGCCTCTGTTTAGAACCCACTGAAGACTATGAAACTAAAACGCCTTGGAAAGTGCCTGAAACAGATACCACACTTATTTTGTTCCTTCCTAAACTGCCACATAGCATTGAGTAAAAACCTAAGGATTCAGCAAATGAAGTTATCACACCGCACATTCAATGGAGCTATAAGTTGGATGTTTAATTTGGCAATATTATAACAGAAAAGTGCTCAACTATGAGGCTTTCAGCTCCAAATGAAAGACATAGATAGCCAGTATTCTAACCCAAGTGCCTTCATGCACAATAATGTTTTATCTGCAAAAGGGTGGAGGAACAGTCAGATCTTCTGGGCATTTACTTCTAAAAATAACAGGAAATCATCTTAATGTTGATATGCAGATCACCCACCTTCAAGTATAGCCTTTTTTAAATCCAAGGTAAGGCAAGCTGTAGACTGACAAGAACAGCAGCATAAGGTAGTATTTACTGGCAATTGCTTTTGTCAGCAGCCTTTTATTGGTTGTTGTAATTTTAAATCACACAGCAGTGCAAATCCAATTTTCACTGCATGTTGTTCACCAGAACTGGGCAATTGAACTCCCAAGTACAGAAGTAAAATATTTTTCTTGTGCACCGTTTGTCATAAACTCACAGATCCACTTTCAGAGCCTAAAGCATATCAGATTGAATTTCTAACTAATCCAAGGAAGATAATAAAAGTTATACTGGAACTATACATAACCAGAAGAATCTGCACTGGGATCACTCTCATGTAAGAGATTCATTAATGCCTAAATCTTCACAAATTAAGAGAGAGTTAATAAAATATTAGCATAAGTAAATTGGTTAAGCATCAACAAAAGAGAGGGAGAGGATAAAAGGACTGGAGCAATTCTTATGTCTGGGCAGATGCATTTTCTGCTCTGGAGCAGGAAGGAAAACAGTCTGTAAATGGATATATGGAGAAAGAAAAAGGAGTACAAGCATGCTTCCTTAAAACAAATCCTTCATGAGGATTCTGCCTGCACTGAAAATTTTGATATTTCCTTGCCTAGAGAAGCTGAAACCATCTGAGCCTTCTTTGTATTCTCTGTGGGGGAAAAAATTACAACTGTTACATGCTACTTACTGTTTTCTCTATAATCATGAAAAATATCCCATTAAAAACATCATAAAGCTGCCCATAAGCCAGATCATAATTATAAGTGTGGATTTGTGGGATTCCTCTCTTCCTTGATCTTCATAACTGCCTTGCCTCTGACTGTGAGATGCTTTTTCTTTTTGTATGTTTTTAAAGAACTACCTCCTCCTAAAAATAGTTCTAAATGTACTGAAAAACTCAGACTAAAGGAATCAACTACAGCATAATAAAAGAGTCCGCACGGAACTAAATCTTTGAGGAGGTCAAACACCAGGTAGGTTACAACTGTGCAAATGATGAAGAGAACTATCTCAGAAAGAGGAATCAGTACACAAATCAACAAGGTGTAAAGCAGAGACATAAATGACTAGTAACCTTGGCTTTAATAGCAGCTACAGACAGAAGCATACATAACTGGTGATGCTTTTCAGAAAGAGTACAGCAGCAAGGTAAGATGGGTCTTTTAAATTCAAGAGGAACCTTACTACCATGGAAACAGGAGCAACAGTGACTCTAAGCCTTAACTACAGTAAGATCAGTAATGTCACCAGGAGAGGTTAGTCTCTCTCAGGCATATTTGCTGGGAAATATCTGCCATTAAGAAGTCATTTTATTAAAAAGCCCAACCAAACAAAAACCAAAACAGCAACAACAAAAAAGCAACCCACAATTCCAATCATGTAGCCAAGAGCCTAATAAGCTGGCAGCTTGGTGTATGATCTCCACGAACTAACTCAAGATCTTCAAGTGAATACAAAGAGTAATAATAATATTTCCTAATGCTCTGCCCTATTAAGTATAACCATAAACCACACAGTTATTTTATTTGCCAAGAGTTTGCTGGCTTTCTGTGCTCTTTAAAAAAATGAATCTTTAATTTTAGTACCGCCCCCTACGATTTGTCTATGACTAGACGCTGATTTTTAAGGAATTTAAACTAATAAATTTCTAACTTTAAAGGATTTTCCATTTTCTCCCTCCCAATAGCATAAGTCAATATTTCAGAAAACATTTGACTTTACTGCAAAACTATAACTTGTAAATCCCGTCACCAGAAAATATAGGGAAATAAGAAAAAATGTAACCTTACTTTTTTAAGCAGAAGCACTCTTACTAGCACTCAGACATGTTAAATTCATCATATTTAGTTTGCAGCAAAAAAAAAAAAAATTGAACTATCTGAACCAGAAAATTGTGCACAACTCAAGCATTTGTGAGCATGTGATCTTTTCACCAGCACTTGCTTTCCTTCTCCCCTCAGATAATCTGTTGAGTTAGCTTGTTGCGTTTTCCTTCAGCACTGCGCTGTCAGCGCTGGGAGAGGAGCCATGTCAGACCACAATTCCACACAACATCTACCAAAATAACAATCCTGCTCCCGGCTGCTGCCTCTGGGTGGCTGCAGCACAAGTAACAGGAGTGTGCTGACCGATTACAGCTTGTCTTGCAAATTCTCCATGACAGGTCTCCTCTGTCATATACTCTCAACAGGGAAGTTCATTATACAGTTGAAAACACTAACATTATCTGCACCAGTCATGCTAACAATGTAAACAAACCTTGTTAACCAAAGTCATTGCATAAACCAGCAGTTCCGTATCAACCCCATCCTTCTCCTCCAGTATCTCCATGATGTTGGACCATGGCTTGGCTCCTAGAGGAAAAGCAGAAACTATTGGTTACGTTGATCAAAATGGAAAGCTACAGCAACAACACTCACTCGAGAAGTAGCACAAGTTGGAATTTTTGGCCAGGTTAAAGTTCAAGCAGAAAGATCCACCTTTGGCTACAGCCTCTCCTGCTCCCATGAGAGTGAAGTTAATGTAGACAGTGAAACCTACAGTCCAACCTACTGCAGGGATATAAAATACGGCAGGTGGACTCTCTCTGAAGGTACGAACTTCTCTCTCTCGATGACGAAGGAAGCTTTGTTAGCACGGTGTGACTGACACCAAAATTCTAAAAATCAGGTGATAGGAATTTTACCCAGCCTATCATAGGTTCACACAGGCTTTGACAAATCTTCAGCAGAGACCTACATGCTGTGCTTTCAGTGTGCCTGCTGCTCCTATTTCTGGGGCTATTGCTGAGTTGTGCTGCTTTAAGGTAAGACAGGTTAGCAAAATATTGTGGCAGAGAAACAGTTTTCTCAAATTACAGGCTATGTGTCTTGGATAAAAGAAATGATCAATGAGGGGAAAAGATTTTTGCTGTGGTTCTTTCTCAAATTATTTTAGTAGGAAACCTACCTACAGAACTTTCAGATATGATTCTCTTGTTTTCCACTAAGAAAGGTCAAAATTTGTGCTTTCGGTTATTTGCTTGATTTGCATGTTGATTTGAATTTGCATATTTCTCTGATACCAAAACCCTAATAGTTTAGTAAATTATTGTGCTAAAAACATCAGGCAAGCAACAGGCCACCCAGACTCAGCCTCTTGTGGAAGGTACCTTGTAAAACCACCCTATTTCATTTGACTGTACGGCAAGATGGTTGCATTTACCAAACTTTATCTAGGAAAACTGAAATAAACAATGAAAGGCTGCAATTCAGTGTTTTGTTTGGAGTAACTGTGAGGAGGACTAAGCAGAGAGATAACCTTAGCCTAGAGATATATTCAACTACACAAACATAACTGTGACAGTCTTTCAATTTCAGAGGGAAACATGCAGAGTATTCCAACAGTCCACATCCCCTGAACACTATACAGATGATAAGACTTTGCATATAAACAGGCAGCAAAATGCAAATGTGCCATCACAGCCACCTGTTGCTGACTGATCAGTCACCCCGAGGTCTAAACTCTGCATTACCCTATAACAGCTCTTGTTTATTAAAGATATCATACATGTATCCTGCTACACAGACATCAAATCTGTGATAACCAAGGATCTGCATTTTCAAGGCAATGGCAGTGCACTGTGTGGAAAAACCTGTCTAAAAGTGAATGTGCAGACAGCAATATTTCTCCTTTTTTCTCCCCCTCAGTCTCTAGTCTTTACTACTGAATCAGGGCTTTTTATCTTAAACAAAATCAAAGGAGAAGGGGGATTCACTCTCAGCTCTTCAGATGTATTTAGATGCATTACTAATTAAATGCTAATTCAAATGCATGTGTGTAATGAAAATACACTAGACACTTCTTTACCAGATTCTCTATATTGTCAGAGATTTTGTGCAGTATATGTTCAAAAGTCACGTGGAACAAATTCACTCAGCTTGCAAATGATATATGATCAGCAGGAATAATATTCTCACTACAAAAACGTTTTCCTTTGGTTTCCAGTGAAAAAACGAAAAATGGAAGGAAATAGGAAAGAGAAACAAAAGGGGGAAATGATGCAAGCCTGACTTACAACAATACCATTTAGAAAAACAGTGAGTTGATATCAACATCAAAAAAATATTTGTTTAATCCACTGCATTATTCAGTGAGAATCCTTTATTTTTGCAGGCAGGTTCTACTCTTATTGGAACAATCCTGGTTTGTTTTTTAGGCAGCATCCACGTGATTTGTTTTTTTCCCCTGAATATCTCAATACTTCTTCATTATCATAAAAGAATAATTTCATGGTCACCTTGCTGTTTTCCTGCACTGATGACATATAATTTTCTTCTAGCAATGCTGCTATTTTATTTCAGAATACAATTTTTAAAAAATTGTTGAACAGGCACACTTACTATTAAGGCGGCCCTGTAATAGCTCATCTATCTTTCAAAGGCTTTCTTTACGCTGCTGCTACTAATCTTCCAAAATCTAGGCTTAAATTCCAAATTCTTTATCTATTCCCTAACTACAGGCAAGAGGAGGCAGTACTATCAATGACTTTGACAGAGCTACTCCAACTTGTACCAGGTTAAACCTTTCTTTCAAATGCTTTTTCCCCCATTATGATCTCAATCTGAACAGCCAAAAAGTGAACATGGAAATAGCTGTAAGGCCATCTACTACCCACCCGGGATAAGGCAGTTCTGCTGTGGAAGTTGCACCATGAACTTACTGCTTTGCTGTCCTTGGGTTAATATTCCTTTCCAACCTATGATCCATACAGCATGGGACATACACAGATCCAGCTCAGCTCCCCCTCTCACAGCTCCCCCTCTCACAGCTCCCCCTTCCACTCTCAGCTCCCCTTTACAGAGCCTGTGCAGTCCAGTATGCTTAAAGTGAAAAGAGACCCATTCAGATTGTGACCATAATGAGGAAAATAGCATTTGAAAAGAAAGGTTTCATCTAGTACATATTGGAGTAGCTCTGCCAAAGACTTTGACAGTACTGCCTCCTCTTGATTCGAGTTAGGGAAGATGTGAATTTCCTCCTTCACCAGAACCTGATGCAGAAAAATGATGATGTAGGAGAATGATGATGTAGCATCCCACTGATTTTTCTGGGAGCAGATGGGGATGTTTCCATAAGGTTATGACTTATACGCAGGAGTTGTGGCAAAATCAATGGCAGTGATGAAACAGGCTCAGTGAAGTGAAACAACAGAGATCGAGTTTTGTGCGTTCTCCTGCCTTCTAATGGGTAAAATGAGAACTGCTTGACTGCCCTTTAGAGGCTTGTCACTGAGAAGAAGCTATTTTGACAGGAAGGCTGGAGCCTCAAATCTGACGCTATTTGTAGTGTTACGAGTAACCATGCATGGTGTATAGACAAAGAACAATGAGGTTGCAACAATTAAACCAATTTTAAATTAATACAGTCTGTTTTTTGAATAACATTGCCCACTGTTTTAAGTTCCATTCTGTTCTCAGTTTCCTCTTTAAGTGTTTTTACATATTTATGTTAATGATGTTGTTCACGTCGGACACAAAATCTTGACATCATAACTACAAAGGATCTGCACCGTTTGTATAAAGCATGAAATATCTTGCACAAGGGCAGAATTTTGCATGAGAACTGCCGCCAACTTAGAGAGTGCCTGCCTCCAGCAGCTACAGGATGGAAAGGTAGTAATACTTTTGGAAAGACCTCGACATCTTTTACTCCTGGCTATTTGTACGTGAATGAACTTACATCCTTCCATCGTACCTACAGTATGTGCAATAGTTTAGTGGAACCGTAAACTATGAATGAAATGGCAGGAAAAGCAGAGAACTGATAATGAGGGCCATTTGGCTTTAATCTCTGTCCTAAAATATGCTCATGATAAAGAAGCCCTAGACAGCAGAGTGTAATGCCAGCTCCACTTTCCAGAGCCTGTGCAAAGTCTAGTATGCTTAAACTGTGAAGAGACTGAATTTCTCTGCAGTTCTGAAACAAGAAAGCGTGGGAGAAAGGAGAAGCTAAATGGAAGTGCAAGTAGAAGCTAATTCCAACATGATGAAGGCCATGCAGTTATTCACTTATGGTCTGCTGGTACCTCAGAGTAAAGCCAGTACTTCCATGGATCTCCGTACTTCAGTTTGCATATGGATGTATTCACACACAGAAACCACAGATGGGATCGCTTTGAAACCAGGCTGAGTTAATATGGGGTTCTATAAGTTAATCATGTGTGGTACATATGTTGAAGAATTATGTCATATCTCATCACCTTGTATGTACATGAAACATTGAACTTTTATCAAAGCAGTGCTGAACTTAATTACATACCTGCAAGATTTATGACAATGGTTCAAAAAAAAGGCATATTGTTTTTTTCTGTTTTTCTGTTTTGTTTCATCAGTCATTAAAGGCAGGTACTTCTCCGTTATAAGCCACTAATTTAAAATTATAAATTAAAACATAGCACATCCACAGCTAAAAGTGAAGGGCTTCGACACTGTCTCCCACAGCATTCTTCTGGTGAAAGTGGCTGCTCATGGCTTGGATGGGTGCACTGTTCACTGGGTAGAAAACTGACTGGATGGTTGGCCCAGAGAGTGGTAGTGCCTGGAGTTATGTACAGCCGGCAGATGATCACTCCTAGGGCTCCCCAGGGCTCAATGTTGGGGCTGCTACCGTTTAATATCATTATCAACGATCTGGATGAGGGGATTGAGGGTACCCTCAGTCAGTTCACAGGTGACATCAAGTTAGATGGGAGTGTTGATCTGCTGGAGGGCAGGAAATCTCTACAGAGGGATCTGAACAGGGTGGATCAATGGGATGAGGCCAGTTGTATGAGGATCAGCAAGGTCCTGGTACTTAGGTCACAACAGCCCCGTGCAGCACTACAGGCTGGGGACAGAGTGGCTGGAAAGCTGCCTGGTAGAAAAGGACCTGGAAGTGCTGGTCAACAGTGGCTGAACATGAGTCAGCGTGTACTCAGATGACCAAGAAGGCCAATGGCATCCTGGCCTGTATCAGCAAGGGTGTGGCCAGCAGGACCAGGGAAATTATTGTCCCTTTGTACTTGGCACTGGTGAGGCCTCATCTTGAATGTGTTTGGTTTTGGGCTTCTCACTACAAGAAGGACATTGAGGTGCTGGAGTGTGTCCAGAGAAGGGCAATGAAGCTGATGAAAGGTCTGAAGCACAAGTCTTATGAGCAGCAGCTGAGGGAGCTGGGGGTGTTTAGCCTGGAGAAAAGGAGGCTCAGGGGAGACCTCATCACTCTCTACAACTGCCTGAAAGGAGGGTGTAGCCAGGTGGGGGTCGGTCTCTTCTCCCAGTTAACAAGAGACAGTATGAGAGGAAATAACCCCAAGTTGCATCAAGGGAGGTTTAGACTGGATGTTAGGAATAATTTTTTCACCAAAAGCATTGTCATGTTTTGGAACAGGCTGCCCAGGGAAGTGGTGGAGTCACCATCTCCAGAGGTATTCAAAAGATGTGTAGATGTAGCACTGAGGGATACGGCTTAGTGATGAACTTGGCAGTTCTCTGTTAATGGTTCGACTTGATGGTCTTAAAAGTCTTCTTCAACCAAAATGACACTGTGACTATATTACACTGATGACCTAAAAAGGGAACTAAATAAAAAACCAGAAAAAAACCCTCTTAAGTAGCTAAGTACAACTGCTTAATGAAAATAATAATTAAAAAAACCAAAACAGGAAGAAGGAAAAACTGGGTACTTGGGCTAGGGTATTTGCAAGAGCTCATTAAATAACCCACCAAAGCAAGGTATGAGAATTCCTGTAAAACTTCTCACTATGCTCTGAACATATGCTCATCTAACCACATGCATCAGTTTTTCAAGTCTTATGTTGTTACTTAAGTTGTTTTATTACTTTGGGGCATGTAAATGATTGCCTAAGGCTGTTCTACAGATAGAGAAGGGAATACTTTGTTTAGGGTCCTCCTTTCTCCTTTTTCTTTAATGACTTTACTAGCATGTTAGTAGATATATGGCAGTTTGAACATATTGAGAATACCAGTGAGTTCAGAAAGCTGATGAAATACTAAGAATGACTGAAAAAATGAGTCACAGTGCTCACAAGTACAGGAATATTGTAATTATGTTTATGCTTGTGGCACTGTAAGGTTTACTGGTTTAAATTCAAAACGGAAAGCAAATCTGCAGAATTCACTGTTTTGAATTGCCCCTGCCTGCTTCCCTGCTATAAGAGATAATTTGGGTTTTTTCTTTTCATCCCATTCTGATAACTGAAAGCAAAATCTGGCTCCTTTTTCCTATTTCTGGCACTGCCTTTCTCCCCAGCCCCCAACATTTTCTTGTTTCACTTTTACCATATCAAGTCTCTCAGACAAGTTCAATATGGAGGCAGTGGCTCCACAGAGGGAACCTTGCTTTCAACCTCCATGTTTGAGACCACAACAATGGATCTCCTAACCTCAAAAATTCTCCTTGAGGCAAAGGAATGTTTTACATCAAGAGAGAATGCCCCAGGAGCTTAGAGATGGCTTTGTGGGACGAACAAGAAAGAACCATTTTTGTTCTATTTATTTGTAAAAAATACACTATACATATTCAAGTATTTTTCACGAGCCTGAAGGGTAACAGATTTCATAGTATAATATCTGCTCAAGGGCTTTATTTTAATGTAACAACAGATGGTTTTGTTTTTACTATAAAGCCTGTACTATTACTGACCTGGTCTTTCTCTTCAAAGGGATTACACTGATTAGATATCATTTTCTCTTCTAAATCAGACTGCTGCTTCCCAGAAGGAAGTGGAAAGATGGTCTTGCCCAAAGGAGCCTCTGAGGTTGGAAGATACGGGGGAGGGGGGTCACTTTGCATGTGGGTGCAGGGAAAGGGCAATGACTCTGGTGCCTCAGGAGGCAATCGAGCTCCTCAGTTTTCACTCTTCACTTTCCCATTATAATTAATTCTTCAAACAACCTTAGATTATATAAATACCTAACATATGCTTTTAAGAAATGAAGGGTATGTTGCACAAAGCAGGCATCAATGACAGCAACTCCAGAATGACTGAAAGCAGTGATGAAATGCCACCTTGATCTCAGCGGTGCTGGGATTTTGCAATCCCCTGGTACAGCTACTCACCTCTCTTTTCATCCACGGTAGATACTGCCTGGATCAAAAGCGGTGCGTTGGATTCTGTGTACTCCACAAACACCAGAAGCAGCTTCAGTGCTGTCTTGACCACCAGGCGAAACTGGAAGAAAAGAGTGCGACTTGTCATTCTCCAAACCACAGCATTCCCAGATGTGTGAAACGACACTGGGCAAGAGGCAAGCGCAGCAGTCCACATCTGGTAATAACACACGAACGGAAGAGATTAATCTGTGACAGCACTGAAAAAATGAAAGGTAGTCAGCTGGCTGAGAATTTCATTCACTGGACAATGCTCTCCTAGGGAAGTCCCAGCAGTCAATGAATCCAAACGAAAGCTTAATACTGCCACATGTAACAAAAGGGTGAACATCCTATCTCTGCATATCCCTAACATTGCTGCCCAAAGCTTTGTGTACACAGAACCCACTGAGCTAACGAAGCATATATTTCTTTATTTCTCAACACATTTATTTCCTCCTTTCACTCTGAGCCTTTAATCCTGTCAAAATGCTGTATGATGGGATGATTTCCTCCTTATGCTTTCTTCTCTTCTTCTATGACACTGTTTAATGCCTAGTTTATTAAATAGATTGATCTTCACTATTAAACACAACTTGGGATGAAGTGTGTTTAATCTCCAACTATCCCACCCTGTCACGAAATGTGTGATTTACTGGAACTGAGCATTCTGCCTGCAAGTTTTCAAACTAAGGTTTTCGTACATCCTTAGGAGTGAGCATTCATCAAAGACTCAGCATTGGTAAAACAGATCTACTGGAAATCAATAGCCAAACTCCATCAATTTCACCACAGAGCTCCCATTTCCAGAGACTTTTTCCCATTTCCATTTGACTAAAAGAGCTGAGTAAGAATTTTTAGCGATAATCAAGTACGATTACTTGGCGTGATCAGGTATGTGAAAAACCGACTCTTTACTTGAGGGAAGGGCTTTTTAATAGGCAGGGCTCTACATGCTGAGAGGGCTTTTACTGGGAGAATTGATTCTAGGTCAAATTTGCTACACTCAATCTAAATAATGGATTATTATACGGTTTCTGTCAATATTGGCTAATTCCCATTCCCAAATTTTTTTTTCAAGTCCTCTCAACACAACTCTCCTAAGAAGCAAAAAATCATTATCAATAATTTCATAGATGTGCACACACGGTCACAAGACAGTGACTCTGTCTATATTCTAAGAAAGACGGCAAGTGCAACCAGCATAGACTGAAGCTATTGTGCTCATATAGCCACTCACAGAGATGCACTGGAGCTCACTTGAAGGTAATGAGCTAAAATGCAGCTTGCTGCTATTAATACACAGTTTATTGTCAACAGTGATCCAGCTATTTCCCTAGTTTCTTGGGGTTTACCTACTCATGCAGAATTTAGCTTAATGCATCCAATGGCCCTACTAGCAATGCAAAATATTCTGCTGCTGAATCTAGACTTATGCAGGCTTAATGTGCTATCAAACTGTTGAATTTTACGGCTGACAGCCAGGAAATCCCAGTAACAAACCTGACCAGGTCCCTTAAGACCCCTGGTTAGTCTAATCTGCAGCTGTACTGCTGCAATGATACTTCATAGATACATGGGGTAGTCAAATGAAAGGAAATTGAAACCCGATACCACAACAAATCACTTCCCCACAATTGCACTGTACATCTGTGTATTTGCCTGTCAGATCAATACCACGGTGTTTCTGATCTGCAGTGACATTTCTCTTAGGAATCAAGTTCAATTGTTTAACAAAAATATTGAAAGAATTTTCAAATAGCGTCCACTTTTTTTTTGTTATTTTGTAAATAGGAGTTATATCAGATTACTATGAACTATTCTAGCATTAACATACTTCCCAGATAACCATTTACATCCTGTCTTCTAATCTGATCAGGGTTTTTTCCCTAGAAAGGAAAGTTTAGATATTACTTTTGATGGCTTAAGTCTTGGCCACATAGTGACAAGGGGATGCATTTACACATAAGTACTGCACAGCAAAGTTCCCATACGTCTCCATTTGACAGCAATCGGTGAGGGACACGCCAGGCTCAATACTATGTTTGCAATACTATGTTTTTTCTTCCATCAGGAAGAACCTTTGGCAATACCTTTGCTCAAATTGTTGCCTGCTGGCCATGCCAGCTGCTGCAATAAGGAGCTGGTCCCTCTGCACCCACCACGCTGCAAATCCTGTGAAGCCTCAGGGCAGCCCACTGCAGTTGCACCAGACCAAGGCTCAAGCCGGCAGATTTCAGATGCTGTCTGCAGGTCTCAGCTTCCTGTGCTTAACAGGCTAACAGATGGTTTTGTCAGGAATAAATGCCACTCAGAAGCAGCCCCAGAGAAAAGGAGCAACTAGAAAAGCTATGTTTTGCTTGCCATTTAGGTACTAGAAGGACACTGTAAGTTCAGTTAGTCAGTCTGCAAATTTTCAGGGTTTATCGAGCTCCTCACAAAACAGTCAATCCGCCCTGGAAGTGGAGGTGTGTTCCACTGAAGGTGCATACCATGGCTGCTTTCTGCTTGCAGTAACAAACATCCGCTTTGAGAAAATCTGCGTTTGAAACAATGCTGTTTCCTGCTTAATAGAAAAAAGCATTTGGGACTCCTGTGGGCATTTCTAAGCCTGCCTGCTGCTTTGGACACTTTGGGCAAGGACAAAACCAAAACACTGCAGTCCTAGACTAAGGTGCACAATGCCTATACTGGGGAGTTACCATGACCCACACAATCTTTGTGTTCATCCTGCAGTGCTTTTCAAAACTGCATTAACAGTGCTTCTTAATAGGAGCAGGCAATTGTAGAGCAGCTGCATTGCCCCTAGGAAACTGAAGTCTTCAGCCAGCAAAAGTCCCTCCAAAACATGTGATAGCCTGTCACACCCAGACGCAAAAACAGTCCAGAGCCTGACGTGATCACACTAAAATCACCTCTATCCAGTGTGGCACCAAGAAGTCTCTGAAACGTCTGTTCAGGGATACCTGGTGCCAGAACCCATGTGAAGCATAGGGAATTTTTTTAATGTAGCCTCCCATATGATGTCCTATCTGTTAAATGTTCACTTCATGACCACCTGTGGGGCCTGAAGTTCCCATTTGTGATTAACTATTTGACTGTCAAAGTGGGAGATCCTCACAGTTTCCTGAGTGAGTTCTAAAATGTATTTGCAGGGCATACCTTTTCAATAATTATATAGCTACGTTGCAAATAAAATAAGTGAATCTCAAAATTGGGAGATTGCTTAACAGGAAAAAACCAGCAGCAATTCATTGATTTTCTTGCTTTCCTTTGTGAAGTCATGGGATGTTTTGCCAGTGACTATCATTTTATTTTACATTATTTACCCAGATGGCACAGCAATGGGAGCAATAGAAAGTTGCATGTTTCATATTTCATTCACGAGTAGGTGAATCACTAATAATTTGAATCACTGTCAAAAATTTCATGAAAGCATTTAAGACTGTTAGTGGGATTTTTTCTTGGTACTCATATACTATTGAAGAGGGGAACAACTGCTTTCTGAAGCGGCTTTCCTAGTCACAGTTTTGTTAAAATCTGTAGGCCAATCACACTTCTATTTCAAACAGGACTAGAAAGGCAACAAAAGAGGTAGACATGCTAGCTCAAAAAAAGTCCTGTTATCATCACTTTGCAAACATTTGTTGTTCTAATTAAATCCAAATTTCCATCTTAAATATTGCTGCTTAGTTAGAAAAGAAGGCTCATTGAGGCCATATGCACACTCGGTGGCTAGGTAAAGCCATTTTTTAACGGTTCTGAGATTAAATCAGGATTCTTGAATATCCAAATACTGAAGCATCAAAACCTCTATTAAGCTAGAAAAGAAAGTTCATGTTGTGTTTTTGTATCATACGCAAGACAATTTACAGAGAGGAAATGATGTTAGCATCTCCTGGCTAAAGATAAGAACAAGCCAGCAACGCAAAAGGAAGAAGAAAAATTATAAACCTTTTCCCTCTGACTCGCTTTACCTTATACAGTGCAGTTTGGCAATCCCTTTCCTTTTTATCTCTTTATATTTAGACAATTACAGACTCAGCCAAGGATACCATACAACAGGCTGCAAAACTCATGTCTTATGGAAGGGCTTATCCCAGTTGTTAATCACTTGTCTGGAAAAGCTTTAACCTTTACAAGGAATGTTGTCACAAAGTTCATTGACTTAGAGACCAAAGCAATATTTGTAGAGTTCAGAATGAAACATTCGGGATTCAATTATTTTTCTTTTTAAAAAGGAAGAAAGTAAAAAGAAAATTGAACAAAAATATTTTACTTTGGGAGATGTAGGTACTGAGGATTTATGCTATTCAAATTTAAAGGAGACATGGGCATTGGATTTTTAAATAAAGATTTACTACAGCCAAATCCTCTGAAACCTAATCCAGGTGCAGACATGGACTTACTGTAGGCCACGTACTTGTCCTCTTGGTAGGATACAGCCAGGCAGAGCTGCAGCTAAAGAAACCCCCAGTGCAGCCACTGTTCAGCCTGCCAGGGAGAGGTGCACAGGGAAACTGGAACCCTTTCCTGTGGGGTGTAAAGATGCCCCCAACCCCAGACTAGTGCTGCAGAAAGAGCCCATTGGCATCCCATCAGCACCTGCAATGTGGCTCAATTTCATGTTTCACAAGGGGATAAAATCACCTTCTGTTCACAAAAGAAGGAAAGATCTTCCTGAAATGCAAGGTTTTATATACATATTCAAATAAAATACATTATAGATATATATAGTGTATATATAGAAAGCCACTATTTATTATAATAAACAACAAACGTAATATATAAAATAAATATTAATATTATATGGTAATATTATATTATATAATATTATCATAATATATTGTTTTCTTTTGTAATAATCAAAAAAAGGAAATATAAATATTGAGCTTGAGAGAATCTCAGAGTAATAATTTAAGTTGGAATGGCCCTAATACGATTTTCCGTCTTATGTTAGGCGAAAAAATCCAGCTGCCTTCCTCATATACCATGTGTTCCACCCCATCTCACCACCATGGTGAGCCCCCACTGGACTTGCTCCAGTAGATAAACATCTATCACATACTGAGTAGCCCAGCATTGGACTCCTGAACTCCTGATGCAGTCTTATCAGCACCAAACAGGGAGAGGCACTTCCTTCAACTCGGTGGCTACACTCCCACCAGCTCAGCCCGGGATGAGACTGACCTTCATTCACACAAGGGCACACTACTAACCCCTGCTCCAATTCATATTCTCTTATTCAGAATGAGTAGACAGAATCAAATTATGTGATGCTAAAAGGAACACCTGTAATTTCCCCAGATTTTAAGAAGAGACGGGATAATGGCTTTAAACTGAGAATAGGCTTATATGTTAAGACAAAATTCTTCACTGTGAGGGTGGTGAGGCTCTGGAACAGGTTGCCCAGAGAGGTAGTGGATGCTCCGTTCCTGGAAGTTTTCAGGGCCAGGTTTGATGAAGATTTGATAAACTGGTCTAGTGGAAGTAAACCCAGTGGCAGAGGGGTTGGAACTAGGTGATCTTTAAGGTTCCTTCCAACCCAAACCATTCTATCATATGATTCTAAGACATTCCATTATTTTTTAGTTAATATGAAATTTTCTGAAATCTCTGGAACAATGTCATTTCGGTACTTCACAAGCTGTTCACCTGTATTTATGTAAAAAGATGTCTCCACTGCATCCAGCACCTTTAGTGAACCTTTCCCACATCTGGCCTGCAGAAAGCCAGCCAAGAGGTCCAGCACTGAGTGCACAAGCAGGAAGAGCCACCTCTGATATGATGACTGGAGATCAGCTGTCTCAGAAGCATGCAGGGCTGGCTACACATCGGATAGAGCCTTAACACCTACAGCGAGAGCTTTGGAAATGTGTCGCACAGAGTGCTTACATAACCCAGACAGAACTGGGGCTTGGGGTGCCAAACAAGCAAGGGGAAAGACATTAGGGGGTAAAACATTTGAAACTCCCCAATACTAAGATTTGCAAGTGCCTTACAGAATATAGAAACAATCCAAGTTCTTTCTAGACTCTTTCTTCTTCGAAACTGACATTTGAGGTCAGTTACTTCACTCTAAAAACAGGTGAAAAGTCTACTTAGTAATTCAGTTCCTTTTTATTCATAGCTCCTGAAGGCAGGAATGATCACAAGAATGAGATCCTTCTGTGTCACCAAAGCCAAGTGTTTCTAATCCGCCTTATTTTCCATCAGAAATTTACAGCAGCATCTTTTAAGGATGAAAAATTTAGAAATTTAAATAACTTACAGAACACGAAACAAAACTTTGTATATGAGTGCAACCTTCCTTTACTGGAAGGAAGAAATAGTTCACATGTGCTGGGGCCCTAAAAGCTGCTTTATGGACCGCAACGAACACAGGCCACTTCCTCCGCTTTCTTTTCAGAGAGGCATCATCTGCCCAAGTCACAGGGTGTGCACAGCACAGGGAGGATCACAAAGCTGGGATGCAACAGTAAAATACAGTATGCATAAAATATGTGAATAATCCCATTCTAGGTACCGAATATTGTGTACACCTGGGCATTTATATCATTAGGGATGTAACTATTAAACAATCTATGTTTCTGTGGGCTGGTGTACCAATAGAACAAATAAGACTGCATGTGATGCCATATCTATGTTTTAAGCAATGAGATTTGTATAAATTGGAGATGCTAGATCCCATTTTAATATTCAGCCATTTTTGCTCAAATCTTCAAAGAGGGATGCTTAAATAAGGCAAATGAACTGTTGTTAAGTGCTTTGCAAGCTCAGGACTGAAAGTGTCAAAGGAGTTAGATTGAGATTAAAACCCCTATAAGCTTAGATGCAAGATGCTCCAAAATCATCAGTTAAACAACAGTCTTTTTATTCTGAATGTTCCTTTAAGTTTTTTCCTCCACAGAATGTACAATGCCAGGAATGGCAGAGAAAGACATGCATTTACTATTCTGAAAATGAAGTTTCTCAGAACTTTGCAAACATTTTGGGTAATAAGTTCTGCGCACTGTTACGTATGTGGTGTGCATCTGTCACTTATCTGTGGTGAGACTTCTGAGATGAAGAGAAAGAAGGCCATTAAAAAGAAATTCATCTGGCCTACCAAAAAAACACAGGGATAAGCAAATAGTGATTAGTGAATGGTCAAGAGGAAAAAAAAGGCTCATGCCTGGAAATTATTATTTACGCCATCAATCATGGTCCAAAAGAAGAAGGGGAAAATACGAAAAAAAATCTGTACACAGAAGCAGGCAATTCATACAACAAATCAAAGCATACTGCAGGTCACAGTGGCTCTCAGATGAATACATGCAATTCTGACGGGAGCTTTGAAAGAATATGTTTGGGGTAGAAATCAGTCCTGTGTTAAGTAATTTCTAATGAACTACTGATGTAGCTTCATTTCTCTTGCAGCAACTGACACATCACACAGACATTGTTTGAATAAACCTAAGGCTGCAGTGCTTGGAACGAGACACGAGATGCTACGGGGTTTTTTTGAGCATTCTCCTCTCCTCCTTTTGGAAAACCAATGACAATCTTGAAGAGGTGGGGAAGCGATTTTCTCCTCCTGTGAAGTAGTCTAAAATGACATTTTTCTTTGTTTTATGACAAGATGAATGAAAGACCATCCACAGCTCTCCAGGACAATGTGCAAAGTAAGAGCAATCTTGCTCTGCTTTTCTCCCCTACAAGCAGACCAATCCCCCCACTGTCTCCCATGAGAACTGTTCATTGTGTAAAAATTACATGTAATTATTGAGCTAGAAAGGAGGACAGGGTAGGACTTGGAGATTATAGGACATAAAAGGATTAAACTTCTTTACTCTCAGGTGACTCCTTTGCTGGTGTCCTTGCACCTTTGTCGGGGGCCCAGCCACAGGCCTATTAGGTATTAAACCTTTCTATTTTGCTCTTTCAGACATTGCTAAAACAAAAGGGTTTGGTTTCAACTAAAGTTTTAATTTTTTCCATTGCAAAACACAAACCAAAAATATTTCACTGGAAATTTGCCATCAGCTTGTGTCCAGACCAGGAATTATGCTTCACTTGTAAAGATTTACACCCAGATTTTATTTCCTTTCTCTCATCAAATTGTGCAGTTTCATTGTATTCAATCTATTAATTCTTTTATTAACCATTCCCAAACACTAGCATCTTTTAGGACTCCAGGCAAAGAAACACTATCAGTATCTCTAGAACTGTCTTCTCTGCCTGGATAAAGATTGTGATTGAATTATCTTAAATAAGGTATAGAACACTTAGCTTGAGAGAAACCACAGTAACATGAGAAACAATTTCTGGTTAAACTCATGCTTGTGTGTAATGTGCTATCAAACATGATAGGGAACAGACCACTTTATTCTCTTTTTGTCTTCTACAAACATGCACCATATTTATATATAGCACCAGTTTTTTAGCATTTTCCTGTTATGGATCATAGAGTAAGATTGTCTAGTAAAGTCTGTTTCTTTCATTAGATAGCAAAACCTTGGATGTTACATACTAAATTAGCTTTATGCAAAACCACCACCAACAAAATATTATGGTATGCATAATGTCATTCTAATACAGTTTAGCACATGGAAACATACTGCCTGACGAGGCAATTGTTTAGTAGTTCCTGCAAATGCATGACCCTAAAGTCTGTAAGTCACTGTCAAACCAGTTTAAATATGACGTGTCTTTAGGAATTACTCATACGTCTATTAAATAAAATTTGTGTTTCTGATCAGCAGAATAAATTTAAAATAACCTTTTTTCTCTTGAACACTACCCTGATGATCTGTTCAGCAATGGATGCAACAGTGAGATTTCATGTTTTGGTGAATAGTAAGGTAAGTAGATAACAAGCAGCAAGATTTGAAACTACGCAGAATCAGAATTCTGTAGAAATGAGTTTGCAAACTAAAATGGATCACAAGAATGGGGTTTGTTTGCCTACATAGGGGAAATATGATTAAGGCCATTTGGCACTTCTTTTTTTTTCTTGTAACTGAGAAGTTACATGCTGGGCTTTCCCACCAGCCCCCTAAACTGATGTATGATGTTAGCCTTGAACTACGCTGTCCTCAACAGACGGTCACTGGGCTGAACCTCTGGCAACCGGAAAGGTTTGAGAGATCGGCAGTTTCAGAAACTTCTTTTCCTTGGGCAGGGCCAAGTTGATATTTCCTTAGCTGTGTTACAAAAAAAATGGGAGAGGAAAAGATTTTTTATGAATTGCAGATAGGAATTTATCTTCACTCCCTGCTCCTAAATCCCTTTCATATCACACTCTTTCAGCTTTTGTTATATTGCTGAATGACATCTTGGCTTGTGAAAACATCTAATGTAATACAAACTCACCTTACTCAAGACAAAAAGTGATTAATTTTAAAGAGAGAAGGAATTCAATAACCTATTTCTAAGGTATCTCATGCAAAGCATTTAAAGATCTGAAAGTCATCTACAATTAATCAAGTCAGGCAACAGTTCTATGATGCATGCTGTGATTGATCACATTTTATGTACAGAAAAGCAGAAGTAGGGTACATTTAAAAGGCAAACAGAAGACGTAACACTGCATCTTAAGCCCCCAAGTAAATATTTGACTAATGTGTGTTTTCAGAAATATTTTAAATTCCAAATGCAGTTTCTAGATTTAAGATCAAAGTACTATTGTATAGTTTTCTTAAGTGATTAGAAATTATGTAGAAGGAAGTTCGCTTGTTCCACATCAATTTTCCATACCAAGCTACTTTCTTCCAAGACCCACTCCCTATCATAGTCAGACCTCTGATTTAATATAGGCTGTCGACCAGAAATTTCCTCATGACAGCAGCAGAGAGTGCTTCACAAGCTTCAGACCTGCAGTATGTTTGATACAGGAACTGTGTACAAAGCAGCATATCAAAACTTCAGTGTTTTCAGGACGTTAATTTTCCTCCTGGCCAATACACAGAGCGGCTCAAGTGGAGCTCAGAGGTCACTCTGTCCCTGATTGTGAAAGCCATCACCAATAAAATGAATGAATTATGGTCAAAGCCAGAGGAAAACAGAGAAATAGCAAAACTATTAGAGTACTTTCTCTTGGAGCCTCTTTACAAAATTAAACTCACTCAAAAACATGACAGCCATGAGGAACACAGCCTTTTCATCCTTGTTTCCTTAGGCAGCTGTGCTGCTCCTCCCACTGCCTACTTCTGGACTCTTTCCTGTAACTATGGGATCTATCTGCCCACTGCATTGTCATACTTGACAGTAATGGAACTATGTTCCTACTCAAGTTGAAAACTGCATTACAAACGACCCCAAGTTGGCATTCTCATAAGAGAAAAGGAAGTTTCCAGTCATTTTGAAAGGGACACAGCTAGAAAATTAGTCCTCAGGTAGCTTTCCGCCAGCCATGTTGCAAGCTGCCATTTGCACCAAAGACAACAGGCATGGGACATACAGCAGGACTGAGACACCAAGAACGTGTGGGATGGCAAGGAAAAAGCAAGGAAGACAGAAACCAAAGATAACAAATTGCTTCATTAGTTCCACTGCTTATGAAACAACTTGCTAGAGTTAGTGGCCTTGGCAATGTCCTGTTTAAACAATATCAAGGTTGAGTTCAAGGACCCTAGGGGAAAAAACTATTTGAGTTTGCAAGTACAGTGGAAAACTACTCTATTATTATTCTGTGGTTTTCTGCACGTGAAATTCGTTCTTTCAACAATTTCATTAAAATGTACTCATATTAAATACCCAAACTACGGCTGTGTTTAAATAACTTAACCTGAAAACCCCTATAAGTTCAATGATATGGTTAGCAGTCCTTTCCTGACACCGTACAATCGCATAGGCAACATTTCAACAGCAAAAACACAAAATCATAACAACCTATGAATAAAACGTGTGGAAATGGTTGAAGACAGCATATCAACTAAGACTCCAAATTATAACATATTAGCTATTGCAACATCTTAAGCAATTCATTGTTAATGGGTTATTCTTTTTAAGCACCCTAAGAAGCAACACGCTAGCGGTTTGAACTACTAAAATGATAAACTGTTGAAAGAACAAATATCACACGTCAAACCACGGAACAAACCCACCACAAACTCTTCTTGAAAGAATACCCAATAAAGTAAAACTAGAGAAAGGAGACATAGATATATAGATATACATATACACATATATACACACACATATATACGTATATATTCCACTTATTAGTAGAATGATAAAAGTACTAGTATTTCACTGTATGTATCAACTGAAGATTTTTCCCTATTCTCAAACTTCTGAATATTATCAGGCACAAAAAGTTACTAAGAAGCAGAGGTTTGACTGCAAAACCAGACACACTTATTTACCTTCAGACAACTTGCCAAATAAAGTTAACGAATAAAGATACTTTCTGGGGGACATTTGAACATAACAGAAGCAGTCACATTTCTCCAGCAATCATCTGTTTGACTGTCCAAAATCTGGAAGAGGTCGTTATCCCCAAATCCAGTTCCCATCATCAGTCAAGTTCAGATGCTTTTTTTTTTTAATCAAAAGAACTTCATGATGAAAACAAAAATGTAACAGACCAGACACACTTCCAGCTTCCCATGTGGTGGGTTTCTGAAGTGAGTGGCAGAACACTTCATGAAGCCATTTAGAAACCTAATTTATGGGGACACAAGTCACTGCATATCAGCTAAGTCACTGCTTAATTACATAGTCCTAGCAGTGTCGCCTTATTCTAACTCTCTCCTTTGCTGAAAGATGACAGGGATGGAGATATTCTCAATTTTGATTTTTGTAAATGCTAGCTGGTATGCAACTTTTGTAGGCTTCTCTCAACAGTACTCTCATATCACAGTAATAACTATTTTTTAAGAGTTACAAAGTTCAGTGTTCAAAGAGATAATGTAATTCCTCTATCTCAAGCTACCCCCTTCCTATGACTTGTATCAACCAAACTCATCACATCCACCCTCAATTTTACAGCAAATCAAACAGACATACAAACTGAAAATATGTATGCTTGGTTTTGAATCACAGAAAGGTGAAAGAGCTGGAAAAAGACTCCTCAGACTCCTGCTTGGATAAGAGAAATTGAATTGTTTCCATACAGCACTTCTGGTGATGTGGCAAAGGCTTCCTAATACAGGCTTAAGTCTAATCACACTCATGTTCACTTGTGCTCCAAAGGCCTAACAGATTAGACAAGGTTAACTTCAGCTTCATTAACTTTCGTGTCCAAATCCCAACTGTAGTTTGAGTAAAAGCAAATTCCTTTGTTACAACTCATAAAAAGGATCTGGCTTTTAGAGTTTTCCTCAAAGTATAAAGCAAATGTATTGTGGGTATCACTACAGCAGAAAAAGAAGGAGGAAGTTCAGGTGATTCACTTAAGGGTTGAGGTTGGAAGGGATCTCCCTGAAGGTCATCTTGTCCAACTCCCTGCAAAGCCACCTATACATAGTTGTCCAGGACTGTGTCTAATTTATTAAACGTGGCTAAAATTAACAGATATATGAAAAATATGTATTTAAAAAAACGGTGATTCTTAGATGTGTATTCTAAACCACCCTTTGTTTTTCAAAGCATGGCACCTGCAACTTATTTTCTGCCTCTCACTCACACACCCGACCAGCCCCCAAACGCACCTAAACTGAAAGATACAAAAAATCCGTAACTCACCAGAACACGGTGATGACCTAATTTCAGTATAACCAAGCAGTTCCACATCTGTTAAGATTCAGATGCCCATACATACGCCCAAAATTTACTTTTCAGTTCACAAATCATGTGAAGACATGACCTCTTATGCAATGAGATTCAAGGAGTTCTCTGGACTCCAGGTGTGGTCTGGGATTAGAGTGAAAATCTGCAATATTGTAGCTTAAACGAATTACATTTTGTCAAGCATTTAGGAGAATACCGAGTGGTTGGCTGAGGAACCTCCAATGACTCACAGGCTTTGCGTTTCAGTTCCTCAGCAGCACCACGGTAAACAACAATGCTCACTTTGGGGCTAGTTTGACAGCAGACAGAAAGGGACAGAAACATGTTTTCTATATAGCAGAATTGGAACATGGCTATGACAAGTATTCAAGGCTTGGAAACTCATGCTCAAAACTGACAGGTCCAGCAGAGCTTCTGAACTAACCCATCCGCACCTGTAGTCTCCCTACAACCTGCTTTTCTGGAAATCTGGATGCGCAGCTCAAAGACAAGCCTGGACTAGGTTCCTATCTCCCAAGTGAGGCTAAAAGAGCCTCAGAAGTGCAACAGAGTATCCTCTGAAATCACCTGAGATGTGACCACAAGCCTAAAAATGTAATGCAATGTAATAAGATAACTGAAGTCAAGTATGTGCCTGTATATTCCTAGGAGGCCGTAGCTACCAAGCTACAGGTAGGTTTGCAGCAGCAGTGACCGGACAAGGGATCAGATTCCAGAGTCCATATTTCTCTTCGTTTGACCCTTAGTGCACTGTTCTGGACCTAAAGACTAAGCACATTTGACCAAGCCACTGCACAGTGAGATGTGCCTTTATTGTGGCATTATTTAATGCATATTTCAGTTTTGTTTTGTCAGAATGAAACATATTTCAGATGCAGTATTTAAGAATTATTTAGCATCTGGGACTTGTATAGTTTTTAGCCAAGTAATTGCCACAGTCATTCAAAGAGCTGAACCCACAGAAGCATGAGATCATAATCAGCAGTGATTTGACTTGCATCATAGATCAATTTTGAGCTGTTGTTTCAGTTCTTTGGGAGCAGTACAGACAGAAAGAGGGATAGAGAGGAGACGGGAGGAAAAAAAAAAAAACCAACAAAAAAACCCCAACCCTTTCTTTTTCCTGAACTAACCACAACAGATTACTTCCACTTACTTCTGAAGTCAAGAGTAACTGCAGACCAAATCAGTAAATACAGTGATGCCCTAATGAGGGGCAGCAGTTCACAAAAGCAGTAAAATAAACTGCTCCAGAACATGATCCTCTGTATCCAAGAAAGCTCAACTGAAATGCACTGCGGTAGCTGTGTAATGTCTGATGGGAATAGTTCCTATAGATTTAGCCAAAAGAAAATGTAATTGAGATTTGACCCTTTCAGCGCAGTAGAGTACAAGTTTTGAGAAGGTGGCTTTATTGAGAGTCCTAAAATCACACTGAACTCTTGCTTTTGGTGTTATTTTGCTTGTTTTTAGAAAGTTTTTCATGGTAGGCTCGGACAGCACTTAACAAGGAACACTTACTTAAGCCTTTAAAGAGTCCATAAAAGAGATGAGAAGTGTTATGGAGCAATTGTGTGACTGGCATAAAAGATACTACCACAGTAACCATGGAAACACCAGAAAAAAAGGGTTTTTCTGATGGTGTTTCCACTCCCCCCCCGTCAAGTTACTACATGAGCACATTTCCTTTTATAAGAGCAAAATGTCTCATAATATTTGAAAGAATTATTTTAGGTTTCCACACAGGGATTTAGTTGAACAGTTCTTGAATATTATTCTTATTAATAACAAAATAACAACAACAACAACAGTTTTGCCAATGCTACAGAGCAAATTAAGAGTCTTGATAGACAGCCGCCTGCTTTAACCAGGAAAATAAGATCTCAGAACCTGGAAGGGATTTGATTTCAGTCTTGCTGCCAGAGATCTCTCTGTACTGCCTCTGAATAGAACAGCAGATCAGCCTAAATGCATAATGCCAAACTAAAAAATCTTTGCAAGCTGAAAGTCCTATTCCTCCTCCATAATTACTGAGTCATGTTTTTTTGAACCCATATATCCACAGCACAGTTCATAGGAGAATCAGTGCTGCTCTAGCTCAGCATAACCAACTACAACTCATGCTCTGAAATCATGTCTTTAACTGCAGCCCTGACTTTTTCTTTGAGCTCCTAGACAGCTTCGCACAAGTGGGTATTGCCAGAGCCTTTCCTTTCCGCCTGTTTAGGATGGCAGGGTGAAGGCTAAAAGGCTGTGTAAGCCATGAAGATAAATAAAATTAACCAAATAACAAAGTAGAGGCAATAGGCTGCTACAGATTCACAAAGAAATACTTCACATTTGCAGCTCAAAAGAAAGCTCCGTGTTCTGGGCCCCCTTGAAAAACAAACACGTAGAACAACTGCTTTTAAAAACAGAAACAGCAAGCAGCTGCAGCTTAACTATTTTATAATACATCTTTCTCAGCCATGGGAGGGGGGCGAGGATGTGCTTGCTGGCCTCTTCAAAATCTGTGCTCTGGCAGTATTCCTCAGCAGGCAGCTGGGTAGTTCCTCCCCAGCACTTTGGACTAATTGCAGACAAAAACATAAAATTCCACGATAAGTAATGCCATCACTCTGATTAAGCTACGTGTGTTAGAAATACATGGAGTTAAAGAGAACAACTCCAGATTACAAAAAATTCTCCAAAACTGAAGATTTATTTCATTAGACATGCAGAGAGATTAATTAGCTGTATGAAGCTACAAACACCCAATCACAAAGGATACCAGCTGCCTGAAAAGAAAGCATAACTCAGCTTGTATCAATAACCTGTGCTAGGTATTAGATAGAATAGGTGTTTTAAAGCACGTAGTCCTCCTCAACACTGTATTCTCCTAGGAGCATTTTGCTCCAGTCCTGTCCTCACACTGTCTATTCATATCCATCTGTGCCTGCTAGGTGGTGCTGTGGGATGGCTTTTCTAAGGCAGAAAAGGCAAGCTTGCTTTTTTCATTCTCCTCACTGATACTTTTTCCTTCTACGTGAGAACAGCTGCAGTGTTTTCTGTACCTTGGCCTTACAGGATGTGTCCTGTCAGATCTTCTGTCAAGCATGCAGTGGCCACCACCGAGGATGCTGCTTCTCCAGAGCAGTCAGAGAAAATGAGTGTATCAGCTTTCATCTGCATGTGTCCATACTCATACAGGAAAGCTGGAACCTCACATGGAGGCAGGAGGTATAAGTCTAAAATTTTCCAAATTTTCATTTCCCTTTGGTTCTAAAGATACAGGACATTTAAACAAATTATTTTCCTTGACAAAGAAGGATTTAAAATTAAATCAGACACACAAATCAAAAGCATGGTTTCAAAGGAAAGGGAAAGAATAAAACTTCCTGGAGGTCCAATGAGTGAAATGTCTCCCTTTTTCCCCTCTCAGACTGCAACTAAGGCTGCAGGTAGGTTGATGAAGGGCAACCTACTGCAAAAATTTTAGAAGACAACCTTTTGAAAAGGGTGGTAATGGGAAAGATGCTGGTTTAGGCTTCATTTTTTTTCTGTAACTAGTAACTCAAGCTGCAGAATGCTATCAGTGCTATAACATCCACAGTATCGTAAATGGTGCAGACTGGGATTGAACTGTTCAGACCTGTAGGTGAAGTAAGTCTGATGATGTCCATCTGTTCCACATAACTTCATGTCAGTTTAGCCAAAGATGACGAATAATCCAAACCCACCCTTCTGAGCAGAAGGGAAATAAAACAAAACAACTTCCAAAATGAGTAACTGCAGTATTACATCATATGATGACATCAGGAAAACTTTGTGCTTGGTTTTCAGATCCTGTCCCATGGCCCAGTGCCTTGGGACACCCTCAGAGCCCTTGCTGTTCCTATGCAAAAGCCACCCTAGTAAATGGCAATGTGTCTTTAACACAGCCTTCAATTTCTGTGTAATGAATTGACATTTTCTGTCTGATGCTCTGCTAGGAATTATCTTCCCTTGACAGAAACTGAACTTGGGCACTCACATTACATCCTTTCATCACAAGGGGATGACAAGGAAACAAGAAGGGAGAATTTCGCAGCCCAGTGACGGAAGTTGGAGTATATAATGATTCTAAGGAAGTTTGCCTCAAATCTCTCAATTGGATCCACAGCTATGACAGATATCCATCCGAGCAGTGCAGATCTGGAAGCGAACCTACTTTCAGGTGGTCTGTCATGTCTTTTCCCCTACGGCCATGCCCAATCCTTACTGCAAAAGGCTCTACAGTTCTCGTGTGCCTGGAAGAGTGGCCCAAGAGACACCAAACATGACAAGAGTGTGTATTTGTGGAAGCCAGACTGCAGATGAGAAAGGCAATAAACCCCCTAAACAATTATCTGAACAGAAAGCACTGCAAACCACAGAGAGTGATAGTGACACAGAAGAGCAAAAATTATGAAGTGGAATTCTATCTTCTCTATTCAATAAATATAGTAAAACATTTTACTAAATTTAATGTTCATAAAATATATTATATATTTTTAGTATATTTACTATCTTCAGGAAAACACAGTGAATTAAAACACAGTCCCCAGAGATTAACAGTTTTGAGGCAACTCCATACATTAATACCTGTGGAAGTCTCTTGTCCCACTTTACTTTCTTTTCTACAAGGAAGTCTGTGTCATATGCAAAGCTTAATTTGGGAAGTGGAAGCGTTCAAACTGCAATTTCCCTCCAAAATCATAATAATAAGATGCTTAGGCAACCACACAATGACATTTAAACAACAGTGGAGAAAAAATGCTTTCTGAGAGGTTGCTTTAATTTTATTACTGAGCTAAAGAAGGAAGCAGTTACACGCTGCTGGAAATGAAAAAGACAAAGCATACATTTACTACAGTTCTGTGTCTTCTAATAAGAAGAGGAAATTCAAAAATAAAAGGGACCAATCTACAAAAATTCCATGCTGGCTGAGGTATTAACAGCATTTTATGTATTGAATAGCACATTCTTGTTTTTTATTAATGTGGTCTTCAAAAAGGAAAATAGTGGAGAGATAGAGGGGGGCAAACCAAGAAGCATCTGAACTCCTTGTTCAATTGCTGTGATCAAAGAGGGTCAGAATATGGGAAGAGAGTACACAGCATGCCCAGATGAGGCTTATTTCAGTGTATCATGGGAGCCAACTAGAGAACCTGCTGGTATGCTGGAAATTATTCTGAAAAGTCTTTATATGGTATAAACTACTATTAGACGACTGAGGAGGGGAAAAAAAAAAAAAAAAGGAAGAAAGAAAACCTATCAAAGAACCTTCCTTTTGACCTTGATCTTATGAAAAGTAATTGAGGTCCACACATCTTACCAGACCTCTTCCTTCCTAAGGACAAGCCCATAACTGAGCAGGCCAACATAAAATCTGTGAGGTAACCAAAGTGAGTCCTGGGCAATAACCTGGTCAGGGACCTCAGCTGGTTGCAAGTCAGAGGTTCCTTGGGGTGCCCTACATGATGAATATAGAGCCATCATGTGTGCTTTGGTTGCTTTCATTTTTGATACAAAATTTTTTTTCTGTTATCTAAGTATATTCAGCTAGTAGCCGTTGCTTTAAAGAATAACTGTATCTAAAAAAAAGAATGACAAACATTTTTGAGTAATGCCAAAAGAACAGATATGGTAACAATTAGTATCAGGTTCAACTTTCACCTACGTATCTGTCTTCACATATAATCTGTCCTTCTACTCCCTTATGTTCTTCCTCCAGGACTCTAAAATCCAAATACCAATTTTCCAGATGAGGGACCAAGGCAAAAAAGGATTTGAAAACTGGTTCAAGAATGTGCCTGGAAGCTGGATTCAGCCTGGGTCTCCCAACGTAAAAGCTCTCTCCCTAGCTGGGCCATTATTCCAGGCTAAGCTACAAGCAAAACACTGGTATATTAACTGCTGTGTTGGCTGAACTGTCTCAGATCTGGTTTACATGACGCTGCAAAAAATGTTGGATACCACCTTCTTTCCTGCAGGCAGAATTCCACTACTGCACAATATATATGGGAACGAGGATAGATACTGATTTAAGAAGAAAATTAGGATGAATTTAAGAGGAAAAAATAAAGACAATGAAGTACATACTAACGCAGTTTCTGTTCAAAAAGAGGACATTCAGGAAAATAACTGAGAGAGAAGATTAGGCAGCACAACTCTGCAGAAAAATACAGATCCTAAACGCCTCATAGCAGCAGACACAGAGTACACAGCAGATTCAAGTCATACTTTTAGAGGAGTAAGAGATACTTGCACAGACAAACATTTGAAGAGACTTTGTGGGGAATTTCTACTACTTCCATGCAAACTCTCCTTGCATTTCTGCAAAATCCTGTAAAAAAGGATGCACACAATTGTGCGGTTCTCAAAAATCTTTAATAACAATTCAGTAATCATCAAAATAGAGGTGAGAGGAAGAAGCAAATTGGTAACAAAGTTTACTACAAACAGTGAGAAAAAAAAAAGTGATTAACAAAAACATCCTACTCACATCCTACGAATTAATTGAACTCTGCTTATCTCAGAATAAATATCATAGTGTATTGAGACAAATATGTAAACTGAGCCCAAAGCTCTGTTAAAATAAGGACGGAATACATATATTCTTCAAGTCTGATGGAGTAAGTAAAAATTAACCATAATGCCCTTTCTTTAAAAGTCATAAAATCCCAGAATGTTAACACCTACTCAAGAACGCAAAAGGGTGGCCACCTTCTTTCTCCTATAGAAGTGCAAGAGTCTTCTCAGCACCACCACTGCAACCTTTCACCCCCACATGCTGCTTTCTGCTGGCAGAATAAACAAAATTCAAGACACTTAGTTAAGTCTCAAGAGATCTGGATGCCAGGTTTGTTTCTTATACTGGTCTCACCATGAAGTTCAGATGAGGTATTGGTACCATGTGGAAACATATCCATTCACTATGGTGCATTTTCACAGAACCACAGAATCACAGGTTTGAGCTAACAAATCTGAGTTTGGTGACATTTCAATGACTGTGCACCAGAAGAGGTTTCCCTGCTATGCAACTAAACTTTCTAATAGCACACATGCCCTCTGCCAAGCACCACAGCCACAGTCAGAA
Source organism: Falcunculus frontatus (assembly GCA_013398115.1). Taxonomy (NCBI): domain Eukaryota; kingdom Metazoa; phylum Chordata; class Aves; order Passeriformes; genus Falcunculus; species Falcunculus frontatus. Next base: position 289,711 of record VZRV01005810.1, read on the forward strand.
AAGATACATCACTATAACATCTAAGACCAACAAGACCAGAAAATGGGCTACCCTGCAAACTGAAGCATTATGCATCAGAGCTCATGAAACAGTGTTCCCAGAAAATGTGCAGACACAACTGCTTCTTTTAATCTTAAAACACTCCTGAAAATGAAGCTTATTAAACTCCTGAGTTGGGACTATTGATATTTCTACCCTGCAAAATAATAACATTGCTGTCCCAAAAGGTTTTGCGTAATGACCACAATGTGCTTTATACTGGCCAAGTTGATTTCTGCATTTAGGTACACATAAAAATCTCATGTGTATACCATACCATAAGCCTGGATTATAACTAGCTTCTTTTTATCCTCAGAGAAACTCTCTTATATTTCTTCATTCTTTTTCACCTGACAACTTAAGTTTGAAAATTTTCTATTTTTTTTTGGTCAGGCAATTGATTTTATTGTCAAAGACAATTCCCACCGGCAGCTTCAAGCATGCTGGAAAAAGTAGGCTCCATTTTCTTCACTCTCAGCCCTCAATACAGATAAACTTTCTGACTGCACCTTCTCCTTTCACAGCAATGCTGGACATAATGCCCGTTAGTAAACACTAGGTGCTAAGAGCAGATATTAATAGCTAGGGCATGAAGCAGAGCATTTTGCTCACAAATGTGAATGGTAACAGGCCTGTGACACTGAACCACTGTAGTGAGAGAGACCAAGGCAATTCTAAAAGCTAGCACTGACTTCAGGGTTGTTTTTCAGTTTTTACCGCACCTAATTCCAGTATAACTCTTGCTTTTTTCTTTGTGCCTTTCCTTCACAACAAGAAATTTGTACATCTGCATAGATGCGTGGTATTTTCTGGGAATAGCTGGACATATTTCACTCGTCTCTAACTTGATGCTTTCTTATACAGTTTTGAACAGATGAGACTGAGTGAAGAGTCGGGTCTGAACATTTGCCACATTGTTGGCAGTTAATCATTACATTTTCTCATCCCCCACTTCAAACGAGTTGAAATCAGATCTCTGATGTCTTGTGAGGGGAACTGTGTGTTTTCTAGTATCTCCTTAATCTACAAGAATTCATTCTGAACGCAGAAAAATGTGTATTCATCCCTTCAAAATACTCAGAAGTGAATGCAACAGATGGAGTTACAGGAATCGTTAGTGCTGCAGGACTCAACTACTTTTATGTTTGATGGAAGGACTTTGAAATCTACCTACAAATATGTTTGGTAAAGAGCAGCAGCACTCACAGCGGTCTGTCTGCTGCATTGGAGAGACCAAAGCAAGCGCTTAACACAGTCTTTGCTGGCTAGTGTATCCTATTCCAAGTTTATTGCAACATCCCGATCCTTATCTTCAAAGCACTAATTAAATACAATTCAAAACAAACTCAGTTCATGCAACAGTACTGATCCAGTTTCTGAGTGAAAGAGGAAGAAAGCTCTCTGGCAGCCTGGGTGAGCATAGGCTCAAGTCCTCGAGAGGTAGGAAATAGGAAAGTTCCTGTAAAGCCAGGATTTCATTTCTCCCTCACACAGCCACTTTCATAACAACAGTTCAGTGGCCAAATGTACAGCAGATTAATTATAAGAGGCAACTGCTAAGGTGAGATGAATGTTCAGAGTTTCAGTGAACTCAGAGCAGTTGTACCTGTTCACCACAGCCCAAGATCTTGAGTGCAGGGCAGCCCATGGGTGGGATTACAATAATTTTAGGCTTTGAGGGGAGATCTCAGTTTTGCTCTGAACTATTCCAGGAAGCAAAGGAGCCAGAAAGCCTGTAAGACTGATACCCAGCTAACATTTCTACATGGTCTAGGCCTGAAAACAGAACAAAACTAGAGGTCAGAGTTGTGGCTGGAGGTAAGAGAAATGATGCAATCTAAATAGCCTGTGCTTAAGCTGTATGTGGCATCTCATTTGTCGGAAGCTGCAGGAAGGTTTGTTAACCATCAGGGCAGCAGACTGGGAAGAAAACGTGTAAAATTAATCACAGCAGGTCCCCAAGCTGTGTGATTTTTCCTGGATTCTTAATTCTTTTAGCTAGCCAGCATTCCTAGATCACCTTCCAAACATGTTGAGAATAAAGCATAGGACAGTTCTACGGCACAATCTCCTGCTCACAAAAATCAGGCATATGAATAGACTATCTGTACACACAATTATTTTTCAAAATATATGGCCATAAAATGGAATGAGATCCAAATACCCGGTATTTCCAAGACTCTCAAGAATAGGATATACCATCCAGGTCGGCAGTGATTTCAATCAACACACTTTGGGGTTTAGTACTACTAATACTACTGTTTTAATCTTATTCATACCTGTTAAGCCCCTTAGATCTGCAACCTTCTCCGTTACTAAAAACCAGTTTTTGATATGTATTTGGAGACCCACTTTCAAATCCAGTTGCATAAGACTGGGTGAGAAATTTCTTGAGGAAAAGATCAAGTTATAGTATTCTCAGCTTCGCTTATGACTTCAGTGTAACACAGGCATAAACTGCTTGTGAAATGGAGACTAACTTAGTCAAGCTTTTCAACTGGGTATTACCTCCACACACCTTAAATGATTCATTTGTTAAAAAAAAAAAATAGAGTTTTTTGTGAATAAGAATATTATTTCTCTCAAAATTCTCATGAAATGACTACCAACCATGTTCATGTTTTAACCCTCCACCAGCACCATGTAGAAAAAGCAGTCCCTAATGGACTTGTTTAGAGTCAGGCTGATGAAGCCCTGAGAAACCTGGTCTAGTGGAAGGTGTCCCTGCATGTGGCAGGGGGGCCTGGAACTAGATGATCTTTAAGAACCTTCCCAATGCAAACCAATTCTATGGTCCTATGATTTTTTGACTATCCTTTTTCAATCAACAAATTCACCCACTAAAACTACATTGTTCTATCTGAATTTGCTGGGGTTTGTTTTTCCTTTTGCTTTGAAATAGATTTTTTTGCTTCTTTCTGATAGAATTACATTATTAAACATTCAAAAAGTAATTTCTTCCATACTAAAGGAAGCAAAAGGTTCACACAAGGCACAGGGAACAACTCAATAGCTAAAGTTTGTAGTTAACTTTGCAATCTAGGTCCCAGACAGAAGCAAAGTAGAAAAAAAAAATATTAAAACAAGATGTGAGATAGGAATCTTTAATCAACCTCATTGTATCAGCCTGGGCCCAGCATTCCACCCTGTCTTCTGAGGTTACCCAGCATCACTTTGAAAATGGATTATTTTCCACTGAAAACAATGCCAAAAAGGGGCTTTAGGTCCCCTGGGGGAAATTAGAACAGCCTGGATCATCAAATGGGAAAAAATAATCATTATCAGTAGCAGTCAGAAACAGGGGGAAAGAAAAGGTGAAACTAGATTCAGGTTTTGGACCACTTTATGCCTTAGAAGTGGCTTTGAAAACCAAGGTGGATTGGCAAAAGCCTGTGCATTTGTGATGCAAAGGAACATTTGCTTCTCTAGATATAAACTCCTGTGTTTTTTCCAAGATGTTCAGTCCATAAAAGTACTTTCTATGAACAGTTTATAGCTAGTCCCGGAGAACTTAAAGCACTGATACAGTAAAAGTATTGTACACTTTCTCTTACTAGGTCAGAGAAATTACCAACACATACAAACATTTAT
>VZRV01005810.1:293379-521069 GCA_013398115.1 Falcunculus frontatus
TATATATATATATATATAACCTCATACATGCCTACAGATGAGAGATACATTATATGGACTTAATAAGGCTTAATACATCCATGTCTTTAACCTGGTGTCCCTTCTTTTGGGTAAGAGAAATTTTCTCAGAGCCATCACCATTTACCTGCCAGTGATCCACCACAGAGCTCCAGGGCCAGCTGCCAGCATAAACAAATGCCTCAAGTGTATATTTACAACCAGCCTAAATATATTTGCAATACAACACAAAACCTTAATTCCAGCTGCAGCAGTAGTAACACATGGGTGGCAGAAACTCTGAGAAAGTGGTGAAATATCATCTCCCGGGCACCATGAAGTTGAAACATGAGTGCTATAGCACCTGGCCAGTTAAGGCATCATCCTTGATGGGTTAGTTTAATAAAAAAAATAAAAATTGAGAAGCAATTCTGAAAGCACTGTTAACTAACATCAATTGACTCCTAGTTTTATCTTCTAAAAACCAAACTCTCTTGCACAAATGTCCTATGCTAGCACCAAATGCTAAATGAAAACTTGGTTGACACTGCTATTTCCTATTTACATAACTTGTAGCTTATATAAGATGGTTAGAGTCTTGGCCCTGCTATAGCCCTCTTTTGCATGCCTGTAGCAGCTCACTGTTGACCTCAGTTATGTATTAAAACTATCTGGAAGCCATCGGCATGTAACCATACACCCATAACTGAGTACACACTTGAATGCTTTGTCAAACAGGGAACCACTGACAAATTGCTGCCCGTATAACTAATGATGAAATAGTAATAATGTACATTTACATTGGGATTATGCTGCCAATGTTCTATGCCAGGGATGTATCAGCCACTGATGATTGGGAAGCAGTCTGCAGTCAGCCTATGAAAGCCCACTGCCACACACTGGTGTGATCACTTATGGCTAAATGCATCTTGCAAAGGATCAGCAGTGGTCCTAAGAGTCTGGGATGTGCCAATAATGGTCTTGTCTCCACATAATATCACTAAAGAATGGTACTGCTGCCATCAAACTTCCAATCTAGAGCCTGTATAATACCAATCCGCAACATAAGGTTCTTTCCATGCCATAGCAAACAAGTCATCTAAGATTAAGTTTCTTCCTGCTTTTTAGTTCTTCACCCTGACACAGCTGGTGCCTCTGAACTGGTACAATGGCAACAGTGCCAGTGCAGTCACACCATTGGAATTCTAACCACCTCCCTAATAACTTTATTCAGAGCAAACTTAGATAACAGCACTGAAATTATCAACAACTTCTGATAATCCATCAACGTAAACATCCATTGATGCTCAGAGGGGTAAAACTTGCAGCAGAATTGGCAACAGTAAGGAATACAATGACAACAGTCTAGAGAGGCTTTCAGTAAACTGCTTATAATTTAAACTTTTATTTCCCACCTCTCTCCCCTATCCCTACACAGAAGTACTGCTGGGTGCATAAAATGATCTTGGAGCTGGGTACCAAAATCACAGCTGTTGCAGTGCTGAGCATGCCAGCTGCTGAGGCGCTCTGCTGAACCTGTGTGCTGCAGTGCAGCAGCACATGCAGCAACCCACTGCTCAGAGTGAGCAAGGGTGACAGAGCCAGCAGCCCCCTGCAAACAGAGCAGAGCAAGCAGCAGTGAAGGGTCAAACCACTGGAGAATTTGATAAAAACAATAAAAAATATCAGTGGAACACACCCAACAACCTCCACTGTTAAGTATTTTAAAGCCAGTCAGAGCTTTTGAGAAGGCAAGAAACCGTGTGTCACAGCTGTGGCAGCTGAATAACTATATTCCTCCTGCATCCTATTAGAGGGATTTGTCCCAAGAGTTAATTGGCATTTTCACTATTCCTTTTTTGTTCAGCAATGTTAACGTATTTTTCACCATCTTCGCTGTGGAGAAGGCACCAGCATAGCAGGGCTGAAAATCAGACTGTAGGTGCATTGCAAATTTCAGGGCTTCATTTTTCACAGAAAGTCAAAACCACCTTTAAGTGAATAAAGCAGCTGTCCCACCACACTGACAGTAAGCCTGCCATACTTTCAGTTAACTTCTGGCACACAGACAGGGACTTAGATCTCCTCCAAGACAGTCGAAGAATAATGAAAAAGCAACTTTGATGCTACCTGAAACCAAACTATTCAAAGCACATTGCCTGCATTCCTCAGCTGCAGGCACTGAGCCAGGACATGGAGATAATCATTCAGGCTGGCTGTGGGGGAGGGAGAAAGGAGCTTAAGGACCCAAGAGCTGAAGTACTCAGAGCAAGGAAATCTAGACAGAATTTAATCTGCAAGGTAGCAATACAGTCATGTTTCTCTCCCATTCCACTCCCGTTATGTGCATTAGAGAATTAAAATAGTCACGGACATGGCTGTATTTTTGTTCCTTTTCTGCTTTTTCATCTGTTCCATAGAAAATGAGGATCTATATGAAGCAAATGGTTTCTCTCTCGTCTCGCACTGCTTTTCCAACTGTGGCAAACATCCCCTGTTTCAAAAGGACAAATAGCCCAGAGTAATGCCTGGACGACAGCGGAACATTTTACACTGGGGAAAAGTTTCTCCTTGTCTTTTCCCAATCATGAAGCCTTCCCTTTAAGCCTGAGATTTGATAACTATAATTGACTTACTTTTACTTATCTACCAATATAGGTATGTCAACCCAAGATAAATCAGTTCTTTCAATACTGAAGCATCTGTTCTTTGACTGCTGCAGTCAGCGAAGTTTGCACATTGTGGAAAAAACTCTAGTTAAAAAAAAGACCCCATGGACATCGAGCTCTTTCTCCTTGTGTTATGAGAGCTGTCAGAGGAAAAGGGGAGAGCAGCAGCCTCTCTAGGTCACTACAGTACCCAACAGCAACTTTCAATGACCAAGACACTTGAAACATTCCTGGAAATTTCTTAGTAACTGTAACTATTGCGCCACCTCCATCAATTACAGCAATTTTTGAGTTATTAACAATAACTACCACACCTTGTTCCAGATACTGTGTCATTCAGATCTATCTATGTATAGGTATGCGTGACAAGAGCAGCAGCAGCCCCTGGCAGGCCTTAATAAGCTTCCTAAAGCTTATTAAAAGAGCCAACAGGCTGGAGAAGGGTGTATTTGTGGGTTTACTTCTCCCATGGCCCCTCAGGATGGTATGTCAGTAGAATCTGTGTTCTTCTTTCTTTTCAAATTCCAGCAAAGATGGCCTTAAAGGTGGATTGTGCACTGTATAAATCATTATTCCACTGGAGAAGACCTACCCAAGCAGTATATACTCCAGCTTTCTGCTTTTGTCTCAATATGTAGGGACCAACTAAGAATACCCTGCAGGCAGGTACCAGACTTTGCCTTCTAGGGCTCTCCAGGCAAAAGAAGATTTGGCATTAGAAAGCATTTATTTGCTGAGAGGGTGGACAAACACAGGAAGAGGCTTACTGGAGAGGTGGGCAATGTCCCAAACCTATCAGTGTTTCAGAGGCATTTGGAGAATGACCTTCACAGAGTGAAGCTGTCAGGCATTTGGTCTAGATGATCACTGCAGGTAACTTCCAATTGAACTTGTGTGTTCCAGTCTATGAAGGAAGTCACTCTGAATTGTCCTCCCCCAGTGCTCAGCAGAGCTGAGCAATGTAGAATGGTGAGCATTCAGTGTGGAAAGGGGAAAAAAAAACACCCCAAAAAATGGTTCCAATGAATGCCTTGGGAACTGCAACTACAAGACCAAAAAATTTTCTCCACGGTCAAATGCAATCGCAGCACAGACAGTAATGAGGGCATCTTTCCTTTAAGAGCAGAGTATGTGCCAACAAAGGAGTATAAAAACAGTAGAAAAGAAGTAACAGCTCAGTGTGACCTGGTTTCCAAGCAGAATATTATGGAATATTTTAGAACACACAGTCTATTTATACCCTAAAAGCATAAAACAAATAAAATGCATTAAAAGAAGACCAAAACATATAAAATGGGAATTTTTGAGTCTTACCTTTGAGCCAATAAGCGTGTACAGCCATTGGATGGTTTCATTATGATTTATCACTCCATTCATGCCATCGACATAAAGCATTATCTGGCCCAAAGCTATTGTAAAGAAAAGAGAGAAAATATAATCAGAGCTTGTGAACACTTCTTATAATTCTAAGCACTGCTGACAATTTTCTCTAAGCAGAGTTTACCAGAGATGTGGGGAGCTCAACTAATGAAAGATATATTGTGCAAGATTGGGCTGGATGAAATCTGGGGAAACTGCACAAACTTTACTGACTTAATCTGGACAAGATAAGTGTGTATTTCATCCAGAGACAACCTCAAACACTTGTTTCTTGCTAGAAGATGGTCCCAAAATCTGCAAACAGTACTCTACACACTGGTTACTGTCAAAATGGTTCCATCAGCTACAATGCTTTATATATTGTGAGCCAAGACTTTTACCATTTGTTTCAGCACCATATAATGTTTGGAATTAGTATATTTGGATTGACAGTTTCAGTGAATTCCAATGATATGAAATTAAAGCTGGGCATAACACCAATAAGGACATCAACTATTCACCACTGCACAGTGCTCTCTTGCTAGGAAGTTTTACTTTTTAGTGAGAAAATACAAAAAACAAAGCATAGTTACAAAAAAGAATCATCTTTATTAATTTATCCTAAAGCATTTACAACAGCATTTCAAAATATGCTAGTAAAATATTTCGTAACAGTAATTCCATAGTTTGCAATCCTGATAATAGGAGACTTTCGAGAGACAACAGCTATTAAATCTTTTCTGACTGATAAGGAGAGACATTTTTTGGTAAGGATTATGAAAAGTGAATTAGTACAATTCATCTATCATCTTCAAAAGTTTCCACTGTTAGATCTTCTGCTTTATAGCAGGAGATCAAAGCACAGTGGGATGAAAAAGAAATCACTGATGTAACACCTTTTAGTACAGCCTGCTGGCATAACAACTCAATTATCTAATGCACAGTCTGATGAGCCCCTAGCACACCACTTTACAGGGGAAAAAAGGAAAAAAAAAAACCCCACAGGGTGAGGAAAATTATGACACTATAAATCTTCCAAACACATTCTGAATGTTTGCTAACTTTTGCACAGGTTGTGCACAGCGCAGCATTGTTTACCTTGAGGGCAGGTTTTCAAAGACTTGAATGCTAGGCAAGCACTTAAGTACCCCTATAACTAAGCAGCTAACAGTCATTTTTACACTGTCTCCCCCTTTTTCCTTTGGTCTAGTTGGTCAATTCACAGTTAAAAACCTGAGGTACTAATTTTACATACTTATATTCTTTATCTAATGTGTCACACCAAGCTAGAAGGAAAGCCACACTCAACAAATGCCACACAATCAATGAAGACTGAGAAGAAACAAGCAAGAGAGCTCTGGCACAGAGATAACACATCTCTTAGGCAGGCATTGGCACTCGGTTATGCCAGGCACTCTCTGCTCCTCCTCTCCAGGAAGCAATCAGTCACCACCCTCTGAAGACAAGTCTCTCAGGTGAATAAAATCAGGTGGGAGGGACACAGGCCCAAGTGTAATGGTAAAATAAAAGGCGCAAGTCAGCCAGCAAAAAGGGATATGAATTACACAGCCTGAATAAATGGCTGCTTTGAAGCATTTCATTGCAGGTAGAGGAAATGCTACTATCCTAGCAGTAATCAGAGAAAGTTCTTAATTCTTGTTTTTACTTCCTTTCAGTGCTAAAAAGATTTGGCACTGGATCAGGATGATATCCAGTCACGATAAGGTCAACAAATCCATTTTTTTCCCCCTGCAAATTCTTTGTTTCACGGTGAAGGGATTTAATTTGAATTTGAAACAAATGTGAAACAAATTTCACTCTTGGCGCAGGCTTCCCAAATAAAAACAGAAATCAAAGACAGCAAGAAGTTTGCATTTAAAAACATGTACACAATACAAAACTACTCCACTGCTTATACTTAAGACTAATTAGACCGGATGCCTAAGTGAGATCTGGCAGGCATTTGTTTTCAGCCTCTTAGATGTGACTCTTCCTCACAGCAATATGTTAAGGCAAATTAGGAGACCTTAGAAAGAAGCCAAAAAACGTTTTAGGGATTCTTGAAAATGCAAGGGAAAAAACACTACTATTGCTGCTTGAACTAGTGGCCAATAAGTTTCACAGGGCAAGGAATTACAAACGACACCATGAAACGACCAAGATGAAAACGGGCACGTGTGCACATCCAAGTCACATCTCCAGTAGTTGTCTGCCACACATGAAGCTCTCAGCTGCTGCCAAGACCTTGGTGTGGATCTTCATACTGCTATTTCCTGTCTTCAGGGGTCAGAAAAATGAAAGACAAGATGGGTAGGGTTGAGGAGAAATCTTTCCATTAAGAGGTTGAGTAAGACAAGGAGAATCTGTATACTTTAAACAAAGCTGATGCCCCATAAATTCTTAGGAAAAGAAGGCCACAAGTAGACCTAAAAGGAGAATGCTGGTTTTCATATCATATCAAGTGTCTGTGCTGAGGAAGAAAAGGTAATTGCCTCACCATAGCCACACCACATAGCCAAAATGGAAGATGCCACCAAAAACACCAGTGTACGAGCAGGCTGGTGGACTGGAGGTCCTTGGGCCCTCCCAGGGCTCGGGTCTGGCTGAGCAAGACACAGCAGTTTGGCACTAAATAGAGACTGACAGAGGACATTTTACATTCTTTGAAGCTTTTCTACCCAGCTGCTATCTCACCTCCCAGCCCACGACCGTACTCGGCGGAAATGGCTGTGGCTGAAGCACAAGCTCCACGCACCCAGCATGCCCACACAGCCACCACCAACATGCACGGCCCCACCAAGGGAGGGCAGCCTCATTTGCAGGGCAGTTCAGAAGGCTGAGCTAGTCCAAAATAACTTAAATTCATGTTTCCATGTGCCTTTAACCAAACTTTTTTTTTTTTCTTTACCAAAAAGTGAGAAGGCTATTTAATCCATTTAATCCCATCCCTCAGCTAACTGGAATTCTTTTTGGAAGTGTATCAACAACCTACTTGCAATAGGAAAGTTTACTATTGTGCAACAAGGGGCTGGGAGAGGGGGGTTTAAATACGAAGCAGACCTAATCTGGAATTTCTTTGTTCCCACTACCCTTGTCAAACCCTTAATCTTATGTGAAAGTAGTGTGTGACTTTACCCATAGCTATTTTCAAGTGGAAAATTGCTGGATTTCTTAGGAAAGGCTTAGGCTAGAAAAGGACAGACCAGCCAGAAAGTTCAGAGATTTCTGTGAAATAAGAGGTTTAAGAAAGCCTCTAAAATCTTGCCAGTATTGGCACTGATACTCTCCTGGGATATAAAGTTAACAGGACCAAAGAGGAAAAGCTCTAGAACAGAACATCATCACAATGAACATAACATTAAGTTAGAGTCTGTTTTTCCTATCCAGACTGGAAAAAGTTTCAAAGCTGTTCCTTGCCCATGCATGCACCTGCTTCTCTAGTCTGCTCTGCTTCCACTTTACCACACAACTGACTTAGAGAAAACAACACCACCGAATGAGCAGAAAAACTATTTTCTTACAATTTTCTGTGACTCAAACCCATACTCATCATGTCAAGAATTACAGCAGGGATGCATCTTGTGATTGTATTTGTTTCCATCAGAAGAAGCAAACCTACAGGGTGAAGCGGGCCAAAGACAGACCTTGTCACTGAGAGTTTCAGCTCCCAAAGAAGCTTCTAGCCCAAGTTCATCAAGCAGTTCATATCCAGCGTCTGTGATGCCCGTCATGTGCTGCATACAACTACAGGTGGGTGTGCACAACAGACAGAACAATGATGAAACTAATGGGGAAGAGCCAGCTGCTAAAATTCATCTTTTCATTGCTAGCTAAAATGTTACCATCACCAATGAGAAATCAAGGGTCTGTGTGATTGCGTTTGTTCCATTTGAAAACTGATTGCTAGTTTGGGTAGGCTCTCCAGGGCACCAAAAAGGCATACTCCATCAAAGTAAATATCCTGATCAAGAAAAGCTCCATATATGTCTAGTGAGGGATCCCAGGAAGGAGCTAATACAGTTACCTAATATTCTACTACAAAGCACTAGGTGGTAATTCTGAAGAAAACAACCATACTTCAAACTTCTTTCTTGGTGTTTCCTCATTAGAGAGAGGCAAGATCCCAGCTACCAAGAGAGACCATCTTGAACACAAAATCTCCAAGTCAGCTCAGCCCCAACATGCTTGAAGTCAGCAGCTTCTACTTTTGCTTGTAGCACATTCCCACCATGCTTGCATGCACACCCTCGGAGCAGAGCTTATTGTCTCCATAATATCCAAGGATATTGAATTTCCCTGATGAGAAATCATTATTAAATACAACTTCTGTACCATCCAGCTACTTGAAAATTGCCACAATCACAGCAGAGCTCCTTCTTCTAAGAGGTAATATCAGATAAAACAGATGAGCTGGACTCTCCACTGTTTCTGAAAATGATCTTACAAAGCAACACTGTGACAAACCTCATGACTGACACTCACTCCGCAGGGCTAGAAGCAGCTAAAATACGTACATTTGGATGTTGGTTTTGGTTTTTTCCTCTGTTACTATTTGTACGGGTGGGTTTTAGCTTCAATGCAAAATCTGCTATTTATACAGGTATTCTCACCTCTTTATTCCTGTTGAAGATACATGTAATGTCATCTAGAAGATAAAAACAATCTTGTTCCTGGCCACAAATGCATGAATATTTTGTTTCTTATCCAAGTTTTTTTTTAATCCCAACTTTTTTCTTAATCTCACCTTTTTGCCCTGTGTTCATGTGTTCTATCTATTATAACACACATCATGGCTGAAACATGCTAAAGAATTGATTTTCAGAACTCTTGTATTAACCATGGGCTGAACTTGTATTAAACAAGAACTGAACTATCTCACAAAAATCACATTGCAGAACTAATGCTAAGAACCAAAGTAGCAAAAACATTTCTGTACAGATGTCAATGCATTACGTTGCTGATATACTTCAGAAGTTCTTATGCTGGCCAGCACTACTTTAAAGTCTAATTTTTAGTCTTTCACACTTTGGAAACTTCTGGTCTAGTTTCAGACCTAAAGCATTATTCAAAGTTCAAATCTTTTGCAGATACAGTGGGTTTCTAGATCAAACTTAATCTTCATTTTTCCCTCCATCTACTTTAACAGAAAATACATAAAGACACCAAAAGTCAAGTCCAGCACCACAGAAAGATTCAATAGAGCAATTTTCTCCTCTCCATGTTTCCTCTGCCACCCTTTTCCTCTGGTGTTTTTGCCTTTAAAACAGGACACAGCAAAGTCAAAGGGGATACAGCACCTTTAATCAGCTGACATGTTTCATCAAAAGCAATTCCTTTACACACACCATGGAACACCTGTGGTGGTGCACAAGCCCCACCAAAGCAGCTCCTCTTCCAGTATTTCCTTTGTGCTATTTTAAAAAATTTACTTGGGTGCAAAGAAAGGATGGACTCTCACTTGACTCTGTCAGTAGTTAAACTACTGAAAGCCTTTTTATATGAACTGAAACCTGGCTTACATATATGCATATTAAAAGATTTGCATAATTAGTCATAATTGTTTTAATCACTATTTTATGTCGCAGCACTCATGCTTTAAATGCACTACATTCTAGCATGTTTTACAAGATTAATAACACAGCAATGTAAAGTAAACAGGGTGCAGCTTATATAACAATAGGTAAAAACATTTCCTCATGAAGGAGAAATAGATAATTAAAATACCTTATTAATAAGTGAGCAAATATAGCTGAGAATTGGACTGCTATTTTGAAAGCCAATTAAAAGCATGGAAGAATGAAAAAAAAGGAAAGAAAGAAACAAGACGAAAGAATTAAGAAAGGAAGAAGATGGGAGAAGGGAAAAAAGACAAGAAAAGGAAAAAATGAAAGGTTAACTACATGTTTTTAAAAGATGCTGATTCATGAAGCAAAATGCATTTGGAAAAAGAGATATGTGGTAGCCTGTAATTAGGATGACATATAAGTATATATAGATGTGAATTAAGGCAGCTGCTTCTTAATGGAGTCAATACTGGCTGTAACACTGCATAATGTTCTTCTAATACATATATGGAGTTACATATTTTTCTTAAGAATTGAGATTTTTGGAGTTTTAAAGGATTTTCTGAGGAGATTTCCTCATTGGCCCTCAGAACTTAAATTCTGAGGAAGCAGGACATGATGACCAGATTTTCTTGTGAAGGTGAGCTACTCTGCAAAAGCATCACACCAGTGCAGGACATTGCCCATGGAAATACTGAGGACTTATCTCCACTGGACTTACCTCAGCTCCCAGCTATGAATTCTTGCACCGAGTACTGATGCTGCAGCCAATGAGAAGTGGTTTGGGTTTAGGGCAGAAATCGGGATCTGTTTCAGGATTAGGTGTCTCTTCTTACCTTTAAACATACTTTAAACTTTTTATACTGGGTTTATCATGCTAGAGGCTGCCTACTCCAACCCCTTGGTCAAACTAGGGGAATCCAGAGCAGGTTGTTCATAACTCTGTCCATTTGGGTGTTGAATATAGCTCTAGGTAGCTGCTCAACCTCTCCAGGCAACTTGTGCCAGTGCTCAGACACCCTCAATGGATTTTTTAATTCATTTTTTAAATTTAAATCAAATTTCCTGTATTTCAGCTAGTGCCCATGGCAGGCCTCTTGTCCTTTTATTGTGTACCTCTGAAGTCTGGCTCCATTTTTACTCTCCCAGTCATATATTCAGTCCCTTTCACAATATTTAAATTTAAACTGAATTTAAACTGAAGATTAATACACAGTCAAGAAACAAAAACTACACATTAAGGTAGAAGTCTCAAAAAAAAAAAAGTAACTTCAACTTAGGATTAAACTAGGGAAATTTAGTGAGCCTCGTGATACCTTAGCCCTTCTATTTGGGAACTGATTGAGTAATTTAGTCTGGCAATGTGCTAGATGTGATGGATTTCAAGGCCTTTCCCTCTCCATTAATCATCATGAACATAAGCCTTCTGTCTGTGTAAACAATACTAATCCTGACTTTGAAGGTACAAAGAGGGAAACACAAACCAACCTTTGCAGAATGGAAAAGATAATTTCTGCAGCTCCTTTTCTTGAGCTCCTCAGACACCTATTTACCCTGCACAAAAGAAAGGTCTTGCAGGTGCAAGCTGTCTTTTATCAATCATTATCAATTACATACAGCACATCAGTTTGGAATTCCAGCATCTGCTTTACATGCTGAAAAACTAAGCTTTGAGAATGAACTCAGCTTTTGGACGGGGAAACACCGTAGAGTCAGAAGTGGGTTCAGAAGAAAATGCAACCAGGGCTCAGTCTCAGAAAAAAAACCAGCTTATTTTCATTGTCGGACTCTTGTGTGCCATTGCACCTGGGGCAAAGAAAGTATGAGGGAATACATGAAATTTTTTTCTATTATACATCAGCAGGATCTTTGCTGACTGCAAGCAGGCTCTTTTGCCAGTGACTATGGAAAAAAGCACGCTGTCTTGGGGTTCCTGCCCTCTCTGGCAAGTAAAGAAGTGTGGCACAGCTGGGCTGTTTAACAAATGGACTAACCCTAGAGCAGAAAAAGGACATATGGTAGGGTAAAAGTGTTCACATACCGAACATTTTTAGTCATCAACAGTGCTTCTTCCTATTACAACTGTAAACCGTCCAAAATGAAACCTGTGGTTTTGAAGTGAGCAAGTGATAGATTCTCACTGACAGCTTTTTTCCCCTGTTTCTCTTGGGGGGAAAGCCACATTTCCTAATATTTACGTTTTTCCTAAAAATAAAGAAGATTCTCAGGGAAGCAAAAATAGGAAAACCAACAATTCCAAGCATTATTGTATTTCTCTTATTATAGGAATATCTTAATGCATTCCTATAATTTTATAATATATAATATTCATATTTCCATATAATTCCTCTTATTACAGGAATATATTATTGTATTGTATTCTTCGTATTAGAGGAATAGAAGGAAAAAAAAAATAAACAACTGTGCCAGTTGAAATTTCAAACATTGCCCAGCTCCACCAGCACAGTCTTTGTAAAGCATAACATTGATCAATGATTTCTTGCTGTCAGATAGCAACAAGTTGTTGCTATCACGAGAGCTAGCATTTCCCTAGATAGCAGTTCCTTGTTTTCTAAGCTCAGCTTCATTCACCAAGGTCCAACCCCGGGCAGGTAAACATGGGCTCAGTCTGGCATCCTGGGATAACAGCGTTGCAATTAGTATGGTAGCTAAATACACTTAAAACAGTGTTTGGCAGAGAGGCTTATGGAGAGTTGAAATGATTTCCAGGGGCATGTAAATTTACTTCTGCTACTCCCTTACCAACAGCCAGTCTCCAAAATTCATGTATTGTGGCATTCACTCAATAAGCCTGGACCTCTAAAAAATGATACACACTATATTCCTGAAGAACAGAAAAGCAGTGAAAGAAAGATAAATGAAAACCACTGAAAACAGTAATCCTACCACTGGTGTTTTACATCACTTCTCACAGAGGGTTTTGCAGGAAACAAAGCGTGCTGCCCAAAGTGACCCTCAGGAAGCCATCCAATTTTGAGTTAAATTCAAACACAGGTTATTCTAGCCATTAGCATAAGGTATGTTTGGGAAATACCAGGGAACAGATGCACTGAGAACAAAAATAAAAGTAAACTTCTCCAGCTATTTTACTTCAATATAAAGCTGTTTTCTTAATTCTCACATAGTTCCATCACCTGGTGATGTATTCCAAACACCTCTTCTTCCAACGTGAGGTACCACATGTGAAAAGCACAGTCAAAGAAAGATTATTTTAAGAAGCACTACAAAACACTTTAAGTAAATATCACTTTTATAATTTCTTGTTGCTTAAGCGACAACAGCTACACGATTTTAGACAAGTCCAGAAGTTCCTCTAAAGGGATGCATTGGCTTTCATCATCCCAGCAGACAGGAATGCAGCAAGTGAACACACAGCACAGATGTATTAAGATCATTCCAGGGCACTTGAGTAGTGTTTGAAATCTAAATGTCAAAAAAAGGTAAAGAAGCTCTGCTTTTTGTAATTATGTTTTTTAATATAAACTTGTGATTTCTTCAATGCTTTTATCATCTTGAAACCAGCTGATTTAAAGAGCACTGTAGAGCAGCACAGAAAGTCCTATTTTTCTTAACTGTATTCCAAACCATCCAAAATCTTTGAATAAAAGATTCCTCCCCTGCTCAAGAAGGACTGACTCAAGGGCAGAAATCAGTAGGATGAATAAGAACTCACTATGCTTTAAATTCAGCAAATAAATTAAAATAGTTCCTAAGCAAAGTGGGAGAAGAAAATGTCTGTTCAAAGAAAAGACAGGACTGGAAGTAAGAGTTTCTCACAGTGTCCCAGCCTCCTCACTATAGTGTGTTGGCTAAAAATGAATCAAACCAAACGGCCTGAAAATAAAAGCTATTTGAATCAAAATCTTTGCCTTTTATCTACTGAGGGATGGATCCCAACATCCAATGATTTTACGAAAAATAATGCATCTGTCGCTTTTTATTCATTTGCCTGACTTAAAACCAACAGCAAGTGTATCTTTCTAATTTCTTTCATGGTAATTATATAATGACAGATGCTGAAACTAAATTCCTGATATACTTTTCAGATATTTATTGCTCTTCAGCATGCTCAGCCTGTCTCTAATGTTTCAGATAGACTCCACCCTGCAGTAATGTGCATGCCATTAAAGAATTCACTTTCATCTCTTGAATTTATGCTTCTTAGGGCAAATTAATGAAAGGCTCTATTATTTAAGAACTGGCTAAACAAAGCCAAAGTCAGCACTAGAAAGCAAACTAATACAACACTTCATTAAATGTGCTTTTTATTTCTTTTTGTTTCAAGTATGTCTGCTCCTATGTGAAATTTAGGGTTATACAGTCTCCTTTCAAATCTCACAGTAAAGAATGCGTTCAAGTCACAAGTTCATATCTCCCATTTGAAGTGGACTTCCCATGACAAAGGTGCAGGGAAGAGACATAATTACAAATCCCTTTAAGTACAGAGCTCACACTCTTCCAAAATATTGACTAAAAATGCTGTTTTGTGTCTCTGCTCATTCATCTCAAATAATGAGCCAAGATTCCTTTCAAATTAACTGTAATTCTCTTCTAATCCCTCTATTCTTTTTTTTTCCCCTTCAGCACGGTGATAGTGAGAACTCCTTTGAATTCTGAATTCCACCTTATTACAGCAATTCTTGAAGAGAAACAGAATGAAATCATCAGTGTCATGCTCAGACTTTTCTCCTCTCTGACTCAATAGGTGGACAGGTAAGCAGAATGCACACTGGTCCTATTTTTTTCCCTTCTCAAAATTCACGGTTGACATTTATAAAAATTGTTAGAATACTAATTTCTGATTGACAGAAAGACAGAAGAGAGAATCTCTGCTTTTAACTTTATTTCCTTACCACATAAAAATGTGAATAAAATAAATTCAAGAACAAAAGGAAAACATCTGGGGGCATAAGCTTCGTTTGACCTAAAAATGTAAGGTCTGTCATTGGTAACCAGTTGCCATCTATGTGGTGGCAGGGAGAGACAGTCATGTAATGGCTGAATATGAAGGTGGTGGATTTTTTCAGGTTTGACCATCTACATTTCTTATCTATCAGTAACCATGTAAATGAGAAATGCAGTTGAACAATCACATTTTATTTACAAAGAATATTTTTGGGTGATTTAATTCCTTTTGCTGATTATTCTACGATTCAGTGATTACATCATTATCGGTAATCCTCATTTGAACTAAGCATGTTTCCATGACTGTACTATTGGTCAGCACCCCCTTAGCAGGAGTTACATAGGACTGTACGGTTATAGGATCCCAGGAAAACACTTAACACTTAAGAAGATGGTGCAGAGACAGTTTAGAGAGAGTGTGGAGTGTTTTACAGCTCCTTGTGTTAGTTTGGAGCAAGGTTGCTGAGCTCTGCTCTATGAGCAATAACATCAGGCTCCACATGGAAGCAGCTAAATTACTTCCAGACCCCAACCAGTCCTGGAAGTATCACGGACACTTCTGCACAACACTTCTCCAATAAGTGATGTGGACTGAACCCAAACCATCTGTGCATAACTGGTGTAGAAGGCTATGCATCTATGGAATAATTAGTCCACAAACAAGACAAATCCATTATGGGCAATTAGCTGTTTCTGGGTACTTAGAAAGAAGTTAAAAGAACATTAGGTACACAAAATTCAAGCACTTGAAACGTCAAAAAATGCCAGAATTAAGATTCTGGTAGAAAACTTTGTTCAGCCTACTCTGTGCACAAACTTAACTATGTCAAAATCAATTTCAAGAAACATTATTCCTGAGCTTTGGAGTACTTTCTTATTCAAAGCAAGTGCTGGAAAGTTCTGTCTAAAAAGCACTCTCTCAGTGTGTGGTCCTAAGAATTTCTTAGTGCAAACCTCCTGTGAAGACAGAATATTTCATTTCCTGTGGGATGATGTTCATCAATACAGTGAGTGCTTCACAGGTCTGAATACTTTTTCTGTATAGCACATTGATGAGGTAAAGAAACTATTCTGTTCTGCAGAGAAGTTGAGGCTTCCACTAGCTCTAGAAGTCACACCTGAGACACTTGATAATCTTGATAATCTGATTAGTATTTGAGAATACCTTTTGATATAATAGAACTTCGAGTTTAGGTTCAGCTCTGTGCAGTACGGTCTCAGATTGGCCGCCCAGAAAGCAATAAACACAGCTTGACAGGGAACATAATGATACTTTCTGAGAAGCTGAACCGAAATTACTTGCCTAGCAAGTACAATACATACTAATACTGTGGCAGAGGTTCAGTTAAAACCTCTCCTCCCTGTGTCAGGAACCTTAAAATGTGTAGCACCACCATCCCTTTTCTCTCTTTGAGGACTGGCAGCCTTATTTCCAATGTCTGGAAAACTTGGCTTTATAAACATTCTAATCCTTTAAGAGCTAGACTCAATGATCTTTTTGGGTCCCTTCCAACTCAGAATATTCTGGTGTGATCTGCGATTACCTTTTTTATGAGATTAGTTTGTTTTGGTTTTGAGCTGGTATCCTTCTTCCATTAAAAAAAAAAAAAAGGAGGTGTGTGTAGAAGAATCGCTCATTATGCTCATGATGCATAAGTGGAATGAAATTGTGAGGTTCATCATACATGGTTTTGCCATTTAATTTAATAGAATAAATACTTCTCCCATTAACTGTTTACACACCCAAAAGCAACAAACAAATCTACAAGCTATCTTTGGTTTATGATAGAAGTCACATTGGCAGAAGTTGCTTCACCAGACATGATTTAAAAAGTTCAGGACATCACTGCAACAATACTTGGAGCTTGAAGAAGCAAGAGTTATTTCAGACAGACAGTAACTCAGGCAACATACCTAGAGGCACTTTGCAGATCAGCTTTGATATCCCTGAGCTGCCACAAAACACCACCCACCATCCATCATGCACAGCTTTGTCATCCTCTAAAATCTACTCTCTGGATTTGGGACACCTTCTCTCTTTACCCATGTTTCTCAATAGCAACACTGATAAAATGTCACAAAACTTTCTCATTACCCTACTGAACTCTAAGAGAATGATGAGCATCCTGCTGCTCTACATAACAAACTATGGCAAGTGCAGATTATGAGATAGGAGAGACAACAGACCTCTGATCTGTTCTAGGCCAGTGTTCCTCCAGGCTGCTGCTCCTGTGGCCTCTCACTTGTCCTGGATGGGCATCTTTAGCTCCAAGAATCTATTCAAAATACATCTCATCTTCTTTTGGGGCTGATATCCTTATGTCTGGGAGAATGATGCTAACAATTTGATCTATGTTACCATCCAGAACAACCTCTGCTTATAAAACAAAAGGTTGTTAAACAAAATTGGGTAAATTACCTTGCTTGTGAAATGAAATGTGTGTATGCTGTCTTCAGCCTTCCTGCTCTTCATAAAATGATCCCTACTATCTCTAGAATTGTTACTTTCATTTCATAGCTGTAACTGGGAATTAATCTTAATTAATCTCATCCCTTCTGACTGCTCAAGGCCAAAGGGTAATCTTTCACTTTTCATAAAATACAAATAATGGAAAAGTTAAAAAATAAATAAAACACCTGAGTTGCTTTATTGGTGTAGAAAATAAAGTGGAACTAAAAAATACTCATTTTGATTCACTCCTCGATCTACAGAAATTTATGTTAGCACAAAGTGTAAAAGCAACAGAAAAGCTTGAAAACCAGTAATTCACATTTTGCAGTCAAATAGAAGAAAAAATAAATGTAAACAATAGTTATCAGCTAAATGAGGACAGCTGCTTGCTACTGTGTAAGAAAACCTCAGAGCTTTACAAAATCAACACTGCAGTACTATAGCTGATATAAACCTGTAAAAAATTATTTCACAACCACTATATAATAAATGGCACTAAACTGTTTCACATCTTCACAATAAAGTGTTCAGACTCCAAAATACCCCTCTATGTGAACCTCTGAGGGCTCCATTTTTGCATATCAACTTGGGAAAATGCTTCTAACTTGGTTACATAAATAGATTGCCTATACTGCATCCAATCCAAGTGGTCTTACAAAAAGAAATAAAATATGAAGTGGTGAGAGAAAGAATCAACATTGCTGGTACAAGCACTAAAAAAATAAAGTCTATTCTTTCCCGCCTCCCTTAATCCCATTTCAAGTTTAACATACAGAAAGGCTCAGAGCCAGAATGCTTATCCAAACTACATAAATCTCTAGACAAATTCTGCAGACTATATGGTCCTGTCCTCATAAAGCCTTGCAATTCTTCCTAATGGTGCTTTTCAGCAGGAAAGGCTAGTAGAGAGCCATCTTTTCCCACCAAATCTTCGATCAATCTTTTCCTACCACATCTTTCCTTAGAAGAATGAATCTCCTTCCTTGCAACATGTTTATTAAATGAAATGGAAAAGGAAACAAGCCCTCAAACCCAAAGTGAACCGTACAGCAAGTGGGTACCCCACACTGCAGCTGAGGCTGCCTCTGAGAAAGACCCAATTAATTCCCTTATTCCCTTCCTGAATTCCTGAGTGGGGTCAAAGGGAGGCAACACCATTTGCCACCACATAACCTATTTCAGGCAGCTGGTCCAGTTTATAGTGTAAACATGGTAACACCTTGGAAAGGTCAATCAGAGGAACGGTAGCATTACCAAAGCAATTAATTTTGGGTTGTCCACATGCATATTTCCTTCTCACTTTACTCTCCTCCCTTCCTTCCCTCACTTTCTAGAAGGAAACATAAGGAGGAATTTTCACTCATCTGAACAGAAATTTTCAAAAGGTGAGAGATGGGATTTTCTTGAACACTGAGAATGCCTTCTTTTCTTGGGATGATTTCCAACACAATATTTTATTTAACTGTTGCCAAAAGAAACACTTTTTAGTTTTCTCATTAGTCAAAAGGCTTTAAGAACAGACTTGAAGGAAATGATCCAACTAACAAAATAAGTAAAACCTTTCCCTGCACTTCACATGCTCCATGAAAAGTGGCCACTTCATGGAATCAGCACCTGTAGAGCTAACTATTCAACTTGAGGTGTGTTTACTATCTCCTTAACAATCCTTATTCATAAATGCACACAGAAAAGCTGTAGATCCTCTTCATCCATCCATCCATCCATCCATCTATCTATCTATCTATCTATCTATCTATCTATCTATCTATCTATCTATCTATCTATCTATCTATCTACGTATCTCCTGTTTTATCTCCTGTTTTTCACTAAAAAGTGATATTCAAGGGAAAGGAAAGAAAAATATTCTAAACTCATGAGATTCAATGGTCTCCTTTCATTTCTCTGAGGGTTTAATTACACGACATTTCATAAAGCTGGAGAGTAAAATGTAAACCAGAGACAGAGCGAGGCACCAGAGTCCCAGGTGGATTTCCAAGGTCATACTGAGCTTGCCTGCCCTCAGAGCCCTCGAGAGCTATAAAGCTGAAATCAGATACTGCTGCATTTACCTCCTGTCTTCTTTCACCACCCTTTTTTCTTAAAACTAGACTGCCGACTTTAACAAGCCTTCTATAAGCATCAAACACCATACACATTCCTCATCTAATTGACATGAAGAATATGGAGCTTATAGAAGGAAGAACTCAAAGATTAGCTATGTATTATATTCTCTGTGTGTAAAGCTGCCATGGTGCTTTCCTGTTGTGGCTTTTGTACTGTGTGTTTCCTTGCACAACCAGTCACAAGCACTCCAGATCGAGCAAGACCAGTCAGGACCCATGCAAAGAATTGTGCCTTCCAAACAAGGTAATATTTTCCCTTCAGTTTTTCAAATTCACCTATATTAGCACCTACAATTATGACTAAGCAAATAAATTTCAGAGATCTGGAAGACTGGGAAGTATTCAAATGCACATTACATGCATTACTGCAGTGTAAATTACTTCTTCCAGGTCACTGCTACAGTCCAGCAATGCTTTTTTGTCTCCCTGCATTGTGCACTAACACATTTGGGTATTTTTGTGCATGTATCCTTGCTTTTAAATAAACAGCATGTTTACAGATGCCTATCTGCAGATAAAAATATTTAACTGCATGTATCTGAATTTACATATCCCTCTCTCAAAATTCTTGCAGTATCATAAAAAATTGGCTACTTCATGATAAATGCTTTCATATGTGTATAATTAGTTTTAAAAAGGATTGCTGTTTATTTGTATAAAATCTTTCAAATAATGTTTAAAAAGCCCAGACCTCTGCAGTGGTTTCAGAATTCTATTTTTATAACAAAATGCGTGCTACAAACAACAGATGACATTGCCTTGTTTAAGGTCCAAGATAATGATGTATATGGAAAGAAAAGGAGCTGTTTCACACCACTTTCACCACCAGTTCCTACTAGAATATAATTTCAGTGCCTGCAGAAGGAGAACCCAAAAAGCTTAAGAAAATTCCTAAATCTAGCCTCTCCTCACTGAAGCAGAAATATTTTCCTCTTTTTTCTTCCCACTTCAAAGAAGTTTATCAAAGTTAAATTTGAAATCACTCGCTCCTTACAACAATTTCACAGTATTCAGTGAAAGAACAGTGCCTCTGCTGCTTTCATTTTCAGAGCTTCCATGCAAGGTATCCTTATAGCCTGGAATTTGAAACGCAAAAAGTCAATCCAATCAAAGTCATAACTAATGTGACTCTTAGAAAGTAAACAAAAGAGAGTGAACTGCCACAAGAAGTTTCTAAAACCAAATGAAGGCATATGAAAACATGTGAGCAACACCTGTAATTTCTCACTTTAAAGAGGCCTAAATGAGATAACATGAGATATCAACTAATGGTTGCTTGTTGCAGTCTGCATGACTTATCAGCACTCAGTGCTGGAAAGCAGGATTTCGTGTTATGTGACCCGTCTCATTCCAAGTAGGAAGCCTGGCAGAACAGAAGGTAACATGAATACAGCACTAATAACACAATTTTAATTTCATGGTAATTTAGCCTGGGAATTTTTTTTTTTTTAAGTGCAATAGAAAGGTCTGAAGTAGAGAGTCAGCTGTAATTTTTACAAGTCACTTTTTGCTTAAGGGGGACCCAAGACTGCTAGACAACAACTTTATTTTGAGACCAAAAATTTAGTAATTCTGACACAGAGAACACCAATCATACATATAACCATGGAGAAGTAGTCCAGAACTCTCCAGCCAGTACAGTGCTAGCTGCACTATGCTATGAAACAAAACCACACTGAAAAAAGGTAGGAACCAATGGACTCTCCACTCTCCATTAGGGAAACCCACAGGACAACAGCACCTCTGATTCTTAGGAGGCAAACTTGAAACAGTTCAAACCTGAAGGGGCAGAATGGGTTAGCCATGGTAATAAGGATGGCAGGAAGGCATTTTGCCTTCTTTCCCAGTCAACATCTGTAACGCACTATAGAACTTCACTCTCCTTGGATTTTGCATCTCAAAAACCTGAGTAGAAATGGATTCAAAGAATGGGTGTCAATTTTCCTTCGCCTTGAGCAACAAGATTCAATTTGATACATTGCTCCTGAAAAGAGTGAGATGTCAAATGAAATGGAACCTAGCTGCAATCTCTGTCTCACGACACACACTAATAACTTAATCTGGTAAAGGAAAGCAAACTTGTAACAACCTTAATCCTGCTTCACATACGAGTACTTAGAAAAAGGTATATCAATTCCTGTGGGTATCTACCACTCCCCTCTCTGACGCACTCTAATACAAATATTACGCCTATTATGCATTGTGCCATTATTTTGAAAGCATTTCCAAGTTCATTGGCTTGCTTTAGATGAATTCAACACTTTCTTCCCAGCAGTCATCTCTCGAAGTATCAGCTGCCTTTAGGTACCTAAGTGATTCTCTGGCTACTCTCCTGAAACGTATGAATAACAACTGGGCTTTCCTCTTCACAGTTTTCTTGAGCAGTCTGTCTCTGTCAGTCACCCAGTGGCCCTAGGAAACTTATCTTCTTCATTAAGCTGTGTTAGGTGTGCATTGTTGAAAAGCATAAATACTTCATCTCTATTCCTTTTTCAATGAAGACAAGAAAAATATTAACTAAGACATTCTTCCCTTTCTCTACCCAGTCTCTAATAAAACTGGTGGCATCTTCTGAGAAATAACTCAAGAAACACAGTGACAGCCCACACACCCATAATACGAGCACCTCCCTAAGGCAGCAGACTAGTAGAGTAGTCAAACAGCCACAGTGTTGCTTCCCTGTGCTGAAAAACACAGGTTGGGTCAGACTGCGGCAACAAAATGAAGAGACAAGGCCAAAAGGGTAGTAGTTATTACTGGAGATGTGTTCGAGCTATGGCAACCAACCACTGCTCTGCTTCATCTTTTTTGGAGCAGCTGCAAAGAGAGTTCTCCAGGTCACTTCCCAGCAGTCCTTCCCATTTCCGGCACTGAAATCTCCTCCTCATCCAGCAGCAGAAAGGGCCCTGGTCCTTCTGCCCTCAAGCAGAATAAACCAATTCTGACCACAATGAGGAGAAGTCTGAAGTGTTAGAAATACTGAATGGTTTGGGTTCAAAAGGAATTTAAAGATCATCTTCCAATCCCATTGGCATGGGCAGGGACACCTTCCACCAGACCAGGTTACTCAAAGCCCCATCCAACCTGCCCGTCAACACTTCCAGGGATGGGGCATACACAATTTCTTTGGGAAACCTGTTCCAGTGCCTCACCACCCTCAGTAAAGAATGTCTTCCTATCATCTAATCTAAATCTACACTCTTTCAGTTTGAAGCAATTTCCCCCTTGTCCTATCACTACATGTTCCCATCAAAAATCCGTCTCCAGCTCTCCTGTAGGCCCTGTTTAGATACTGGAAGGTGCTCTAAGGTCTCCTCAAAGCCTTCTCTTCTGCAGGCTGAACAATCCCAGCTCTCTCAGCCTGTCTGTGTAGGAGAGGTGTTCCAGCCCTATGACTATCTTCATGGCCCTACTTTAAACTCACTTCATCAGGTGAACATCTTTGTAGGGTTTGGGGCCCCAGAGCTGGATGCAGTACTTCAGGTGAGGTCTCATGAGTGCAGAGACCTCTGCTCCCCTCAGAGTAGAGGGGCAGAATCATCTCTGTTGACCTTTTGGCCACACTCTTTTTGATGCAAACTAGGACATGGTTGGCCTTCTGGGCTGCAGGTGCACATTGCCAGGTCATGTTGAGTGTGTTTTCTATGCATGTTTGAAAGATAAATAATTTTGCCTATCAACTAAAAAAAAAAAAAAAAAAATAGAAAAAGGAACTATAATAGCACAAGATTTTACAGACGGTGAGATTGAAACAGCTTGATTGCAACAGGAGTCAAAAGTGCCTTACTTAAAATCAACCCCCAGGCCAGTAACAGCAGAAAGAAACCAAAGTCATTTTGGTCAAGTCACTGGAGCAAGAATTCCACTTGCACTCTGAAATTGCCAGTGCCATCACTGGAAGATGATCTCCCTCTCCCACTCAAGGGAGACACTTAACTTTGTTCTACTGCAGCTGTTTATGCATGTCCATGAATAAATGGATCAAGAACCGGAAGAATTTCAGACCCATCAAATTAATAAGAAACCAGTGAATTTAACACGTTCTAAGCCAGTGGAGTGGATGGTGTGGAATACAGGAACAGACAGCAATAGTACAGAAGGACAGGGAGGGAATGACATTTTGTTCTGCTATTTTGGAATAGCAACTAATGTTTTCCCTATGTTCTTCCAGCTAGAGTAAAGGCAGCTGAGGCTGTCTTTTCACTGACAGAAATATATAATAGCCTGCACTATTGCAAAGAGATGCCAAAGGAAAGCTTAACGCCTGTTACAGTGGAAATATTGCTTTGTAAAAGCACAGCTGTCTCTATGACTTTGATTTGCTGGATCTTATCTACTGGCAGTAATGGTGAATTAAAGAACATGTGAATCATCAAGAAGAGGAAATTAAAAACTGAAATTTTCTTTTCTTTGACTAAAAGCTCTCTGAATTCCATTTGACTGGAAAAATGAGACAAAAAAAAGAAAGAATTTCCAAAAATATAGCAGGCAATGTTCTTCATTAGCAGCAAGAAGAATATAGATTTTAAATTCTTTCAAGTTATTAGCATATATAAAAAAGGCCTCAAATGCAATGTGGCTCTTGTCATGAACACAAGTGTTGGGGGAAAAACCAGAAATACCAAACCAAAATAATCAATCACTCTGTTTAGAGAAATCACAGTCCTATGTATTGTATATAAAGTATATAATAAGTATTCTACTTGCATTTCATTATGTATAGTAATGTATTTGTGTTCTCACAGAACAACCCAGCAATCTGCTGTTTTAACTGAAGACTTTTTTTTTAAACTTATAAATAAGCATGAAAGAACACAATTGAAAAATGAGCTCTTCAGCTAAAGCAGCACTACATTATCCTGGTTATTTTTTAACAAACTTCAGAGCATTTACAGAAAAAAGCTCTTGTGTTTCATGGTTTCTTTTGAAAAGAAAAAT
This sequence comes from Falcunculus frontatus, assembly GCA_013398115.1. Lineage (NCBI taxonomy): Eukaryota > Metazoa > Chordata > Aves > Passeriformes > Falcunculus > Falcunculus frontatus. Next base: position 317,408 of record VZRV01005810.1, read on the forward strand.
GGCCAGTAAATGTCAATACAACATGCAGGAAAAAATAAAGATTACTTTTTCAATATGAACATATTTATCAAGACTTCTGTGGTTTTGCTTGCTTGAACATTACAAGTGACAGGCAAATAAATATGGAAGACTTGGAAGACTCTTATTTTTAATTATTTAAGATTCTGGACCAAATCTGCGTTTCACAGATGTCAAAAGTTAACTCCTATTCAAGTCAGTACAAAAAACAAAAGCACAATCAAGCCCATCAGATCTTAATCTAGTTTGAAATAAAACTTTGTAAATTACTGCTGGTAAGAACCATCCTGGTTTACAACATTTAAAGGCAGAACTGTGGGACTTGGTCATGATGCACGCACCTCATGCCTGTATGCGGAAGCAGCTCTTTTAAGGATAATTTGCAATCAGAAGAAACAGTATTTCTTGCACCATCACCTTATAAGGAGCAGCAACCTGTTAATGTTTTAACTCCACAGCAACCTGTTTATGTTTTAACTACAAGCTCAGGTTTGGAGTGATATCATTATCAGACAATCTCCTCCATGCTTCTTGGTCTTCTGACCGCAGAGTAAAACTTAGAAATATTAGACCTCTTCCATGCAGAAATAATTCTGAAAATGCAGAGAATCCAGTACATTTTATTTCTAATAATTCAATGTTTTGTAAGCTTGTCTTGCAACTTAAAGCATTGATGTCCACCATGCTCTCCCTCACTTGTGCAGGCAAAAACTGCTGCTGAAAACACATGCTGGGAAAACCAGCAATCTAGCTATAAATAAGTATCCCAGGAGCTTACTTTCACCCTAATTCGTACATATGTTTAATTCAAAGGCCAACATCATCACTGCCATGCCCCTCCATAGGCTTCAGGAGAAATAAAATTTTAAGGCACTGTGTCAGAGCCCATGTACTGATTACAGTGCTGAAGCTGTGCCCAAGTATGGATCATCCCCCCGGATCCACTAGGATTTGGTGCATGGCTCTTCACAGTGCCATGCATAAAGACTAGAGTAGTCATAACACTCCTCTGTTTCCCTGACAATTACAAGTGCAGAATGGGGGAAGAACTCATAAATCAAAGAGAGAATATGTGTTGTCTTATTCACACTGACCACATCCCAAGAAATTTCAGATTCTTGACAGTAACCATAAGTTATTCATCAAGTATTCATGGGGTACTTGAGCACTTCACGTTTCAGTATCCTTACAGTTTATGAGGAATAAGGAGCTTCAGTCTCAGTATCATATAAAGAGTGCAGGCCATGACTTCTTGGAATTCATTCAAATAGGCATTCCAAAAGGGTTTTCTCAGAACCGTCTGGGAAATACTCCAAGAGAGGACTCCACAAATACCTGTAGTACTTTCTCAAAGATACAGGCAGGACTAGGATTTCTTAAGTCTATTAGCATTTTAAGAGCCTTGCATAGCTCTGGACCAAACACAATTGCATAGGAGGACTAAATAGGGAATGCCTGCGAAAAAAAGCTCAGGAGAGTTTAGCTGCTTTACATGCACTCAATAATAACTGATTTGGCACCAACTGTGCAGGCTTACAAGGTGTTTTCCAACAAGGCTGTTAAGCCCCAAGTCCTGACCAGGCTGTGGCTGAGCTGCCCCTGTCCATGGTACTCAACCAAACAACCCTGGGCCAACACGGGTCACTGTGAGCAATGAATTTGGCTTTAGGTGGCACATCCAACCACTCTGGTTGCCAGGGTTGGAAGACACACGCTATGGTTTTGTGAGCAAAAAGCTGGCTTTGCTGGCGTAGTCTAGTGAATAGGATTCAGGCTCGCTCTCCCGAAAGACCTACTCAGGTCTTCTTGCAGCTGAGGCAATGAGGCTAAAACCCCTTTGAAAAAACAATTCTGCCACCCGTGAATGCCAGTCATGGAAAGCGAGCAAGCCCAGCCTTTGACAATGCATGGCTTTGGGTATCATTCAGTTCCAGTGGAACACCATACAGAACACAGGACTTTTTTTGACCAAGTCCTGTAGGGCAGGCAGACCCATGTCCTGACCAGTCTGATAGTCCCAAGTACACAAGAACAGTTGCATGCCCTCATCAGAGATCCAGGAGAACTCTGATTTTGCAGGTGGTCCAGATGTCTCTCCCAATGTGTTCTTTTAGATCCTTTCCAACTTGTTCTTTCAGAATCGGTATGGCTAAAGGTATGTATTACACAGGGGTGGCTGTTTCTATAGTATGTGTCCAGTTAGTATAGAACATTACGAAGCTGGCTCCTAATCTTATGTTCTTTCACATATTCCATTTCCTACTTGTCTATAGAGACCTAGGGAAAGGTGACATTCACAGTATATAACTTTGACACCAAATACAGGAGCTCAGTCTTCCTGAGCCCTTAAAATCAAAGGGATCGTCTTGCCCTTTAACCAGGTGATTCAGGGAACCATTACACCTGCTAAACACATAATGGTGCCATGGTTTTTGATTATAAGCACTGACTAGGACTATCAAATACAACAATAATCATATCACATCATCATAATTTCTAAAGCCTGAAAACATGAAATCCAGGTGTTAAGCTCTCTGACTTTTGAGCTCGGGAGCAGAATGACGGGGGTTTATGTCTCTTTCCTCATCTCATCCCACCTCCAAATACATACCAAATGCAGTGGAAGTCACTGAAGGACAACTACTTTTCTCAAAGCTAAATATAAACCAGCTTATTCAACCTCTTCAAGGAGAGACAGCTGAGGTCATTGTTTGAGGGAAATGACCACCAATATTCAGACTAAGACTCTCCATCATCAATGGGTTTCTTGTCAGAACTGAGGAAGCATACAGGTCCGAATTGGTTACGGCCAAGTTCCCTCAACTGGCCTTGAGGAAGAGTTCCAATTAAAATGAAATAAATTACATCAAATACTCAAGCCCCTCCAAGTTAAGCTATAAGTTCAGACATAGACTTGCAACCTCATATGAAAAAAACTGAGAAACAAAAGATAACAGGAGATATGAAACAAACTGCCCATTAGGGAGCAAATCCAGTTCAGTCACAAGGGCATATTGGGTTCTCTCCTGCTCAAGGAGTCCACCTAACTACCTGAGACAAGGTAAAAGGAATTAGGTGAGATGAATTCTTTCCTGTAATCTAGCTAAAAGGGATTATTTGATGCTTCATACGTCTTTATTTTTCATTATATATTCCAACGGATTGATAGAAAGGCAATATTCCAACAGACATTTCTGATAAACATTTACTTCTCCATCAGGTCTTGCTCTACTAATTCATGATGAAGATATGACACAAGAACTCAACATTAAAACACTATATTTTAAAAAAAATTAAAAATAGGTCAGTTCTTCATATGCAAAACCCAAACAATTACACTCTCAATGTAAATGATTTAGTAGTCACGCCATCAAATCACATTACTACAGCTAAAGACCAGAGTAAAGCAACATAAGCCATTTCCTGCTTCCAGCCAATAAAGCACTAGTTTCCTATGTATCTTCAGCATTTAAAGTGAGCCATCATCAGCCTCATGACACAGAAACTGAAGGCTCCCTTCACATGGGACAGTCTGTTTGTTTCTAAAATAGCTTGTTAGTTCCCATGAAAACACTCCAGGGTTTAGTTGTCCATAATTTCCTCAAGTTCTAAGTTTGAACAGAAACTTTCTCGGTGGTGTTTGAAAGACACCACCTTATTTTTTTCATGGAAAATTTCCAACATTTATTGTATTTGGGGTGGGTTTCTGAAAGGCAGGAGGAAAAAGGAGGAAGAGAACTTTTCACTGGAATTGAAAATATGGCTGAGAATATTATTGAAAGATGAATATTTGGGGAATTTGAGCTCTTTGGAATACTCAGAAAAGTTATAACCTCATGTCAGTAAAAAAGTTCATACAGACAACATTAAAATGTGCCCAAACTTTGTGTGACTATAAGGTTTTGAAATAGCTGTTGTTTGACACTCCTAACAGCCTCTACTGAACATATGCAATCAGCTGCAACCTCTGTATACTCCATTCTTGAAGCTCAAAATATCCCCATAATGCTCCCAGCTGCTGCCTTTCCAGGAAGGCCAAGGCATTCAAAGTAAGAGCAGCAGCTTGTGAGGGTTTTTGGTTTTGTTTTAAAGAACTATCTTGTTACTCAGAGGGTGAGAAGAGGAATTCTAATCTGAAAGCAGAAGGAAATAAAATTTAAACCTAGAGATGTCCACGGAAATGAAAGAGGGAGGAACTCTGACACCTGATGAGTGTCTGAGAGTTATGAAAAGAGATGAAGTGACTGGGATAAATGAGGGAAATAACGGGAAAGACTAACAGCTATTTGGCTGGAGGAAACACACAGATTAGGGCTGATGTGAGTGATGTTGAGGAAAGAAATGTACAGAAGATAAGATACCAAAGCTTGATTAGGTGCTTAATAGTGGCACTGCAACACTCTCCCTTATTTGTTTGTCTCAGACCAAAATCAGGGTTTTGCTGACACAGGAGTTTGTGTCTCACCATTAAGAACTGGTATGAGTAACTCCAAAAGTACTAAAAAAAAATTAATCTAAAACAATAGGAAAATATCAACCTTCTCATACCCATTTTTCAGATGAACACATTCCTCTGTCAAGTTCATTACACCATCAGTGGTGTCAACACAGGACAGACAACGCAGAGGTGGGAAGATGTGATGGAAGGAAAAGGCATTTAAGGCAGCTTAAACTGGTGAAGAAATTAATGTAAATGCAATTATGAATATTGTTGAATGGACTGATGTAAATAAACTGATAGACTGATGTAAGTTAAAGGAACTTGATGGGAAAAGAATGAAATAGAGAAAGATCAGAGAAAGAAAACTCTGAGAGACTGGGCAAGAGTCTGAATAGGAAAAGATCCCTAAGAGTAAAGATTAAAAACTAATAAATAGGAATACCATATCAAGTTTAAAAAACCACCCCAAGGACAATCTCCAAACCAGAACTTAAAAGTTACTGAATCTCTCTGAATCCAGAATGTGTTTTCAAGTGCCTCATTTCCTTATCTTCCACACAAAGATAATGCTGCCCTTTGAGCTCTTGGATAACATATAGTGACAAACCACAGAAAAATTCACGAGGAAAACAAACATTTTATAACAGAGTTTGCATAGCATGAAATAAATTGCAAAGCCTGGGGAGGGACTGCTGATAAGAGCAGCTATTTAAAAGGTGTTCACTAAGTGCACAGGTGTGATGGTGCTCACTAGCTGAAGCAGAGCAGCTGAGGAAAAAGCTGTACCACTGTGCCATCAAAGGCTGGATCAGCTGTCACAAAAAATGGGCAGGCATGTCTGCAAAGCTCAGACAGGTATGTTTAATTATCACGAATTTTGTTTATCAACCTTAACAGTAGTCTTAGTGCACTTGTCTGTAATCATCTTAGAGAAAAAAAAAAAAGAAACATTTATCACAAGCACATAAAAAAGAATATATACTAGCAACCAATATATATAGTTTATACACAATTCAGTTGATGTTTCCATCATTGATATTGACCTAAATATTAAAGCAAGCTTATGGTGACCCACTACTGAATTTCAGGAACGTGGAAACCATGTTTAGAAGTTGCAGCTCTAAAAGCAGAATTTTTGCTCAGCGGGTGGATTTTGCCTGAGTGAAAAACAGTGTCTGCTCCCCAGACTGCTCCCTGCATGCTCAGGGTACTGAGATTGGGAACACCCGGGGTGAAAGTCTGCAGATAGGGACCCTTGTCACTACAGATACTTGATGCTCATCAGGAGTACGTGCTGTGCAACCCTGCTGCACCCAAAGCCAATTTGGGGCATAAGTTTAAAAATCACAGAGGTGTCTCTGAAGAAGGGAACTGGGAGGGGAGGGGAGGGGGAGGGACAGAGAAGGTAAGAGGAAGTTGAGAGCCTTGTCTAGGCTGGTGATAACACATAGAAGGAGGAAGGTGAAGTAAGAGGAAACAGGATATTGCCCAGTACTGGCAGAAGTTCTTTAAGACCCCACCTGTCATTGAAATAAATCTACTTAAAACACACAATAAATACAGCATATCCTGAGTAGCACTTCAGTGACTCAAGTCAATGTGCTGTAACAGCAGAGCCATTTGATGGCACTCCTCACAGCACACAGCAGTATTTTTAGTGTTTCTCCACTTCAGGGAACCCAAAGCACTTATAAGGTCATAGGACAGAAGAATATTTGTTTTTGAACTGTAAACAAATTAAAGAGGCAAAGGAAAAAAAAAGGCTTATCTTGCATAGTACCTACTACAGTAAAGTCTCTTCACTAAATTGTCTGGGAAGAAACTTCATAGTGATAAACTATTGAAAAACACATCCTAAACAACAGAGGTACTGTATTTTTGGAAGCTAGTGCAGGCCAGTGATCCTGTATTGCTTGGGTGCAGAAGGTGGGCATAGTCTCCTCTCCTGGCTTGACAGCACAAGCTGTAGTGCCAAGAATTTAAATGGAAGAAGCTGGAAATGCCTCACACACCGAAAACAGAAAAAAAATCCTTATTGTCTGACAATATGGAGAGAAAGAAATCATGTTACAATTAATAAATTGTGTATCAAACCCTACTTCTCGTAAAACTGTAGGAATGGGATAAACCTCTGCTTCCCCCCACTGCAGGCAGGGAGCCCCAAGTATAACTCTTCTCCCTCTGGCTTGCAAAGGGAAGACACAATATCCTGTCTGCCTTTACATGGCACCTTGAATTTGCTGCCTCACCCAGTCTGCTCAGCCCTGCCTGTGCATCCACTGACAACTTTCACACACACGTGGGGAGTGGGGGGATGCCGGCTCCCATTCTCCTCTCATCACATCAATGCCATCATCAGTGTCTCCAGTCCTGTGTGTGGAAGGAGGCAGTGAGGGCAGAGGAGAAGGGTAGGAAGTAGTGCTGGCAGAAGGTGAGCTGGTCCTTACACTCCATCACAAAACAGCCGAAAGAGTTTCCCTGTCTTCTCATTCAACCCATGTACACAGCCACCTATTTTCTAGTTCTTCTTTCCTGAGGGGCACGTGCTGCTCCATCAGTGCTCCTTAAGGCTGCACAGAAGAACAGGCAAGCAGAAACCCTCCACAGCAGGAACAGAAACATTAATATTCCCAGATATTAATATCCCCAGATAAAGGTTATCCCTCACTATCGTCAGCCTACGAGTATTCTACAGTTTTTCTTACACGCATATGTATGAACACAGCATTTACAATCAATTAAAAATTAATACTGTGCTAGTACATGCAAGTCCTATGGCTTAGCGTTTAAATTCTTCAGTCATCTACAATTTCTTAGTATTTGATGCAGTAGTGATCAGAGACTGCTTTACAATAATGAAAATAAGTATTTTAAGAGTTTATAGTTCATTGGTCCAGTTTTCTGATTGAACCTATGAGAACATGATTGAGAGAAATCCATACACATACACATTTGCAAGGATTCCAGACAGACAGAGCTAATATGTGACTTAAAATAATGTATCTGGATATGGAAATTAACTGAAGATATTTGAAGAAACTCATTTTTGTCACGTCCTTACATCACACAATAATCACCTTCAAGGAATAGCAGCCAGCACCTCTCTATTGTCTCACATATTTGACCCTACCTCTTCCAATTCTCCTCTAAAGTCTTTAATTTTCCCTGATTCTGTATCAGGATGGGGCACTCTGTGTAGCAGCCTAGCAACTACCATCACAAAGGGCTGTGGAAGCCTCTAATTTTGAAATGAGAATAATCAAACTCTATTTCCCAACCATATTTTAACATGTTTTATGTGCGTATATTCAATGCAAGTAACTTACAGTGAAATTACCAGCAGCCATAAACTTTGTGGAATTATTCATGTCTGTGTTGCCTTTTGAATGTCTTTAGTTTTCTATACATTTTCTCCCTCTCTAATGAGATACTCTCAGGCTACAAGATTACTACAAAAAGGCAGGAATATTCTGTATATACTCATAATCAGTTGGAATCGGTACATTGTTTTCAAGGCTTGTTCATGAAGTTTGAGTAGTTAAAGCATAAAACATCCACAATGGCTTTAAAGGCCCCTGGGAGTACTTCCCAAGTACTTACTCTTTGCTCAGTAGTTAAGGATGTGCATTTTTCATGTTCAGTTCCTCATTTTACATGGAGTCTGCATAGCCTGAGGTGTCACATTTCATGGGAATTTCACAAAGCATAAAAAAAATTACTCAGAACCCAAAGATTCATTTTCATAGAGACAGAAAGCAACTCAAAGGCTCCCAGCCTCTGTCAGCTTTAAAAACAAGGGAAAGCCATAATTTTATGGTGATGTTATTACTGAATTCCATGTAGACCCTATATCCTCCTCACAAGCAGTCCCAACATGAAAGGCCATTTCATATCATGCACAGAGCAAGGAAGAGCTCAGGTTTTTTGTAGATGTGTAAATTACTATAGGGTGGTTAAACTTTTGAACTCAAATTTGTTTTGACGCCAATTCCCATCCCAGACTGGGAGGACTTGTACTGTACGCTCTGTGTGAGGACCATCTGGCTCTGCTTCCAGATGGATCGCACATCACAATCACATCCATGGAGAAGGGAGAGGGAGGAGGAGGACAAAGGAGAGAGCAGTGCTTGCTCCAGCAGCTAAGGGAAAGCCTAAGGTTGTATTCAGTACGGAACTCAGTGTAATGTGTGCATAGAACAAATTTAATAAATATTGTTTTAAAATATGCAGATGAGAAATGGAGAAAGGAAATAATAGAAATGTAGAGTGGAAAGCAAAGAGGATGTTTTCCCTCTTTTTAAACTGCATGGCTTCCAAGGTCAAGCTCTCCCAACTACCCCTGTACATGTAAACGAATGCATTTAGTCTTAAAGAGATATTTGCAGAAGTGAAAGAGGATTCACCTACTGAGACAAGGAGGTTTAGTGTTTTTATTATTAATCATGGAGATAGTATAATGTGCCCTTTCTTCTGGTGTAACAAAGAGCATTGTAACCTCATTATTTCTAATCTAAAGAGTTAATGAATCAGGATGCCAAATCCATTTGTATTTTTTAGTTTCATGGCTTTTCAAGAAGAGGCACATCTTGAGGTTTCTGCACATGTAGCAGAAAGAGGTACTGAGCCATCAGGTACATAGGTTTGATTTTTCTGGGACTGCTACTTTTGATCTGAACTACAAGAAATGGTACCTATAATGTTCATTGATGGAAAACTGGCAGTGTAGTCCATTTCACAAAGGGAGATGGCATGGCTGCATCTCTGCCAGGCTGTACCTCAGCTCAGCAGTGCTGCTCATTAACAGGTCTTGTTAGCACAGCTACACCAATCTGCTACTAACGTGCTCACACAACCGTGGCTTGGTTTGGTGCGTTTTATTTTGCAGGTTTTTTTCTACTGGTGGTAGGGCACCTAGGTTGTATCTCCATGTGGAGCTGCCCTGTACTATGTGGGCACAACAGCTTCCAGGTGGAGCTGCCACCTATTGGTAAGGTTCCATGGGAACTGTGGTCTGATGTCCAGCATAAAAATGAAGGATATGAATTTTGAAATGCCCACAGGACAAGTGTCGAACTCTGATAAGCTTTCTGAAAGACTCGACAGAAAGGTCAAAGAACTGAATTTACCGGGAGGCTGTGCCAGCAAGTCTCTCTGAGAAGCAAGACTCCCAAGTAATCAAGCTACAGGCACCCAATTTCTTTTTAAAGCTCAGGCTGTTACTGCAGCTACTTTGAGATCGAGTGGTAAGTTTACATCATTTTCAAGTACTGCACATAAGAAGACAACTTGAATATGAAGAGACATATACAGAAACTTCACAGTTGCATACGGATACCTGCACACTGAAGGTTAATAAAGTCAGGGAAGTTTTCATATTGACTTCAAGAAAAGAAAGAAATACAAGGGTAAGCCTAATCAAGTGCTGTCTATTCCTATTTACTTGGGGCTGGGATACTTTTCTACAGCTGGAAAACTTTAAACAGTTCTCCAGTTCACACTAAACCAGGAATATTGCAAAGGTATGCCCAGTATTCAGTATTAGCTCCCTTTTCAGTACTAAACTTGCATTACTACCATCTGTTTTACTGCTGCAGTACCAACCAGCAAGACATGTCTATTTAGGATAGAAATAGCCTCTCACTGACTTTATTTCTATTTTTTGTTATTTACACAACCCCTACTTCCCATAAATACATTTACTGCAGAAAAACGTGCTTGTCTATGCTAAATGCTTTGTAATACCTAACCTTTAATGCAAAAGGCCAAAGCCACATAATTTATCAGGTTGAGAGAGGAAAGTTCAAGAGTACTGGAAACATTCATATCCTTGTATATAACGAGGGGTCTTTTTGATAAAGACAGCCAGCCAATTCCTGGAAGCAGATCATCTCCCTGTTACAGAGAGCACACTTACAAACCCCAAGCATTCCTAGTAGCAGTTGGCTCAGTGCAGAAATGCCACCAGCTTGCTGATAACTTCATGCCTGGTTTTCAGAATGAAAGGGTTATCAGCAGCAGCTTCCACTGCCTGCTTGCAAAACCTCACCCTCACCTTCAACTTCCTCTAGCCCCTTGACATCTTTGGGCACACACAGTGTCCTGGTGACAGACAGTAACCAGATGGTCTTTTACCATCCAGCACTGAGTCGTTTCAGGAATTTAATCTGATTTCCCAGAATATGCAGCACAGCCCTTGGTTCCAAACTTGGCATGCAGGTGGAAGTGCATGCCTCTGGCTTTATAAATAGGTGTAACTGTTGGTGGCTTTGGTACATGTCAGTGTTTGAGCTGTTTGCCTGTTAGTGTGGAAAACCTGACCCCCTACCTGGGCATTCATCTGTAGTTCTGACTGACTCTGGTGGCTCCTGTGCATGTCCAACCACCCTGTCAAACAGCTCAGTGTCTCCTAATTCCAACAGCACAGTCACTTTCTGCTTTACAACTAGTAGCTCTTATGGTAATTTCTTTCCATTTTTTATTGTTGTCAGCTACACTGTACTGTATAATTGAAAGCACATGCGAAATACAGATTTAGAATTACCTTGCAGTAGGAAGCTGAGGTTACTAAAAGGGCAGCTACCCAGATACAGCTACATTCTCTCTCTTCATCCATCCATTTGCAAAGGTTGGCTCCCATTTACCAGCTAGACAGGAGAGGAATCAAAATTTTGCCCCATTCTTATGTCTCAGTGGGGGACCGGAAACTTTCAGGCTCCTCTGTTCTCACTGCTCTCACTGCTTGGGAAGTCACTGCTCCTCTTGGGAACTTCTCCATCACTGGCAGGTCACATCTGTGCAAATTGCAGCTATCAGGCTTGAAGGAAACTGTTTTAATGGATCCCTCATAATTTAAGCATTTAACAAAGATCAAAATGTGCCTTGGAGTTATGTTTCACATTTGATTTTAGTGTTTTAAGGCACTCAGTTCTTTCTTATTAACATTTTAGAACTCATATAGGACTTTTCTGGTAAAAGTTCCTCATAAAATTACTTAAATGTCCTGGAAGGTCTTGCAAAACCAGGTGAAAAAATAAAATAAGAGCATTGTAATATACTCATTCTATCTGCATGAAGATAAAAGCATGCTTGTACAAACAAAATTCCAAAACAAACTACATTTCCTATTTATAAGGAAAAAGTTGTATGGCACAATAATAAAGATGTTGTTCTATCAGACTGACAATGCTGTTGACTTTGTGTATGAACTTATCAACCTTTAATCCTCTTAAATGGTATGTTATTGTCCCTCAGAGTATGTCAGATTCCTCAGCCAGGACCATTACCATAATCTTCTGTGCTTGCACCAGTATCTGTAGATATACACAGGACTTTAACACTTTATCAGAAGTGCAGAGTGTCTGTGACAGGAAAATGGTCTACTGGTTCTACTGCAACCCAGTATTCTGCCCAGATTGTTGAATTAAATACAAATTATTGAAGTTTTGACTATACTGTCCTTGGAGATATTTAAAGGATGTGTAGACACGGTGCTTACAGCCACAGTTTCATGGTGGATTTGGCAGCATTAGGTTAAGGTTAATACTCAATGATATAAAGGGCCTTTTCCAACATAAATGTTCCTATGATTCTACTTATTTTTAATTTTAGATTATAGCAATGGTTTGGCATTTTACGGGAGAGGGGTTAACTTAAAGCACAAATATTACCTCAAACTGTAACTCCTAGGCTCTTCCAAGGACTTGTTTTTCTTTATTTCTTCTTTAAAAAAACCTCAACACTAGAAATTCAAAACCACCAAACAAAATTGAAACCATCTCTCATCCAGACTTGACACTCAAATTCTTATTCTCCATATAAGCACACAGCTCTCACTAAATCAGAGCTGCATCCAAAAGCTGAATTTGATTCAGGCATAGTCTAGTATGAGCACTTACTGCTGTCCTATTTTTGACTCAGCCTTAGTTCCTTAGACCCTGCAGCAAGGTCAAGGCCTTTGCCTGCTTGGACTGGACACACGGCTTGTGCTTTCAGACCACAAGAACAACATTTAGCTTTCATCTAATTATGGACACTTCTAAATACTGATCTGAATCCGTAAGCAGGCAAATAGGGACCCAAGTACACGATTACACTCTACAAATGAGGCTGGATGACCTTTTGACAACCTTCTCATTTGATCTGAGGGACAGACAGCACAGGATCGCACCAGGCAGAACTCTTCACATCACAGCATCAGCAAAGTCATCCCTGAACCCTCATAGCTTACTTATTCAGTGTATCTTTAAAAGAACTAAGCCTTGGTCTATACAAGCTGCTTTTTTTTTTCCTTACCTTCCCAACAGCACTGGCTAAATTATCAGAAAACATGAAGGTTACCATGGCATTTCATGGGTTGCTTTCTCATTCTGTGCAAGGAACAGATTATTTCAAAATTATGTCCAAAGAATCTTCAAAATTACAGTAAGATTTATATTAATCCTCATCAGTTATGGACATTTTCATTACCTTTAACCTGTTCCTATCTGGTTTTGTATATTTAGGTAACATCCACCATACCATAATCTTGTAACTGGGGCAGAAAATTTTAACTTCAGTGCTACCAGTGAAGTTCTTCATCCTTATGGATCCTTGTGGAAAAAAAGCAAGAGGGAGGAAATAACAAAAGGAAAATAAGCCTGATTCCATGGGGGAGGAAAATTTCCTCAAAACAAGGTTTCTTCAGATGTCCATAATAATTAAAAGGAACACTGGAGAATAAATTTAGTTTTAAGAACTGTTAAATAGGAAGGATCAAAAGCTGTTTTCTAAGCTAGTCTTATAAAAAAGTAACCCTTGAGAGAAGCCCTGGCTAATGTTGGTTTCCAGTCTATAGGCTATATGCTGACAAAAGGGAACCCTTTGGGAAAGGTACCATCAAACAGCCCTAGTTCAGGGGACCTGAGCAGAAATAAACAGTCATTCCTAGGCACTCAACAATAAACTGTCTGGATTTCTCAGTGTTGTATGTAAAAGCCACACTAACCTTCTCTTCACTTACCCATTAAAGTAACTAAAATTTTCATGACTCATATTTAATCATTTTTGGCAGCTCAGGCTGGCTTGAACTAAGTCAGAACCTCGAAGCAACCAGGAAACATTAGAGTGAAACAACACGGACTTTGGAAAAAGGAAAGAAATGTCCTCAAGACTTGTACCTGGAACTCACTGAAGCACCTACAGCTGTTAAGTATACGTGTGTTTCCAGCCTATTTTCCCTCCAAGATACAAAGCTATTTCTTGATGAGTGCAGGCAAACAAGTTGATATGAAACACTGGGAAATTGCTCAGTCAAGATGACAGACAGCCATATGTGGGTGAGTCCTTGAAGCAAAGGAGGCAATGTCATGCCTAAGGCTGCCACTTACTGTCACAAGCCCTCAAGTGGAGTTAGTATTGCCAGAGGAAAAGAGTAAATGACACCAAAGGTGCTGGAGGAATGCATCCAGAATATGGAATTTAGGAGAAATGCCATCTATTTATGATTTAGGTTAAATGCAATGAAAACAAGGAGAATATATTCCACTCCAAAAGGATCTGCAGAACAAGGACATCACAGCAGGAAGGCACATAATCACTAAAAGAAGACTACTTTTTACTTCTCCAATCTCCACTACTTAACACTAAGCTGAGAGCACACGGGACCACCTCTGTGCTAACTGTGATGTACCTTCAGTAAAATTAATTCACCTATTTACCAGTACTCTGGGTTTAGTAAAATGCAGCACTACAATAAGTACACACAACTGCCACAAAAAACCCCCTAACCAATCACTGTGATCTTCCAAAAATAATATACCAGAAACACTCTTACATTATGTATTTAATGCTTCTTTTGGCTATACTGTACTTCCAAACCTATCTTTATCTCATTGCACACGCAGACCTATTGAGAAAGTACATGCTGGCTCCTGGAACTGCGAACCACCCGACACAATTTTGGAATTGTAACAGGCTTTGAACTTCCTCAAAGATAATCAAGACCAATTTTGGTTCTGAAATGAAGCCCACATCACACAGAAAAATTGTAATATTATAAAAGATGCTAGGATACACTACCCAGAGAGAAACTTCAGTTTCACACAGCGGCAATGTGGGGAAAAAAAGGACCTGATTTCAGAAGTTAACAACTCATAAAGGCATTTCCCTAAAATAATGTTTTTAGCTTTATGGCATACTTCTACATAGTTAGCTTTTTGTTTTGTTGTTTTGTTTGTTTGTTATATTCATTTTGAACAAGCTGTAATCACTTGTGAATAACAATGCAACAAGATGAATTTCATTTGTATGATGCTGTGGACATTGGCACTAAGGCTCTGTTTTATCACTCATTGAATTCACTTGAAAATTTCTAATTTTAGATTATGGAACCAAGCACTTGAGAGCCACAACAAGAAAGCGACCATTTTATCTCCTTGAATGTTGGATGCATTAGAATATGGGAGGGGAAGGAGAAGGGGAAGGCTCCTAGACTGAAGGCCAGACTGTCCCATACAGCACTTTTATTTTGCTTCCAGTCTGAATTTCCTGAGAGCATTTATAGCCAGTTTTCTCAACAGCTACTGACATAGAACATAATTTCTCTACTACTGGTTTGTTTCTTTTACACCTCCAAAAGCTGGTCTTATCTTCAACGTCTTCACATGAAGCCCCACTTACTATTTCAATCCTTGCTTTCTATAATTCACCATTTCTGGTTCTTACAAAATCCTTCTACTTATTTTTGTATTTTTGGTTTTTTCGGTCCTCAACGTGTAGTTTGAGTTTTAGCAGTTAAATACATCAAAGCAACATTTTTAAATACAGCTATATACGTCAGTCTAAGAAAACTCAAATGAGCAATCTACCACAACTATGCATTCGTAAGCAGTCTCTATTTACTATGAGATCATCCAGCAGCAAAGATCCCTCGGAGTGACTGTTCTCCCCTCAAAATACTGAAGAAACTCTCCAAATTTACAGCCTAGGTTTCCTGGCTAGATGAAAAACACACACATACATCTGGGCCACAATAGAGGAAATCAGCTTTCTAATCACGTAGCATACCTTTTCCAAATCACTCTCCGAACCCTATCTTTGCCAGATATCCTTTAAGTGCAAAGAACAGAACATAAACCTCTCATTACGTGTTTAACTCCAAAATGTCAGATAGCTAAAAATTGTTTCCAGCCAACTGACCCCTTGAGGTACGACTCTCTCCCTGTTTATTCCATGGATACTGCATGATATCCATAGATACTGATGATGCTGCATTCTGCTGCACCACAACGGAAAGAGGCAATACAAAAACACATCTCCCAAGAGGGTGATGGAGCAGGCTGGGTGCTGACCCTCTCTGTTTCCCTGGTACTTTTGAACTGTCAAAGCAGCATGGAGAAAACCCTCATGACTTGGGAGGTCAACAGCCACCCATTGCTGCAAGAAAGGAGAGAACCACAGCTCACAAAACTACTCCTGCTGTGTCCAGCCTGCTCACAGCAGCTTCTTTGTAAAAGATGACCACACTCCAAGCAGTTATTTTCTACTGTGCCCTCTGACACAGTTATCCAGTAAAGGTTTTAGAATGCCTTTCCTTTCTTAGAATTAGAGATTTGCAGTGTAAACTACAAGAAAAGGTGGACAATGGGGAGACTATCAAGATTCCAAATATTCCAATTCATTCTGCTCAGTGGTATTAATATGCCCTTAGTTTTCTTGCATAACATGAAAGCATCAGGACCAAACAGAGAAACAAGTTCAAAGACACTTTACACAGCAAGTTGCTGCAGACCTGTGAGAGCTTCCAAGCAATAAAAACAACTTTTGTATGCATTTCCTTACCTCTCAGGATGTAGTTCTGATAATTCTGGTCGGCTTCTGCTCCCACTTTGATTAAGCAAGTCAGACCTTCAGCAACAACAAACTCATGAACCAAGTCCTTGTCATCCTGTCACAGGAGAAAGGAAGAGCTGAATCAGAATTTTGAAAGACAAAGAAACAGATTATATCGTAATGTAAAAACAAATGCACACCTGCAACATTGATTTTATGTTTCACATGGTGTATGCAAGTTGATAAACAAAGTTCTGACACAGAAGAACACAAGCAGAACACTGAGTTTTAAAATCAGAATGAAATGCATCAGTGCAAAGCAAGAAAAAACAAGCTTTAACCTTTCAGTCAACTATAGAAAATTAAAATCTGCAAAATATGACTTTTCGGGTTTTTTTCATTGAACGCTGGCAGGCATTCTCCACAATACTATAATCTCATCATATCACATAAACAAATATCCTTAAAGCCCTAAAGTGTCAGGATCAACAAGAGAACATCATCTCTATTCCTTAGCATAATTCCCGTTTCAGTATTTTAAGTGTGTATACCAAAACTTTAAAACTGCTTTTATTGCAATGTAATATATTTACTATCTTAACATAATATGAATTCATTATATTTAGAATGAGAAAGCAAAGTGTTAAGGATAAGAGCATTAGTAGATAATATGTCCACACTGTGATGGAAAACACAGCAAATACAAGAGAAAATGTCATGGGAGTTGATACTTGCTAAAGTGACTCACTATTTTTTTCACCATCAGTCCTTTCCTCAGGGCAGGAGAATGATCCCATATCACAGGTGGAAGTGACACTAGGGAGAGGAGGGGTTTCCTGGGCCCTACATCCGTAACTGCTGTGCCAAGGGACTATAGAGCACCATATCTAAAGCTTGTCTACTCTTACAGAAGGCTCATGCAGACAAAGAAGCTACTAAGAACTGGATTGAACAGCCCTTAATGCATTAGCCATGCCATTTAGGCACAAGAACAATTTAAGATATTAATGGGAGAGAATTACTCTGCAGACAATCCCAGTTGCTGAGTGCCTTCTTTTAAACAATCTTATGTTTTCATACACAACAGTGTAACAGACATAAATTCCAGCTTTCCAATAATGCAGCCTCAAGAACACAAGATCCATACAGTAAATTTGTTGAGAGTGATTTTTGAATTGATGGCAAACACTTAAAAAACTGCCAAGAGAAATAAAATAAGCAAGTCCCTTTTAGTGTGACATTTCACTTACTGCGAGTTTCTTTCCACTGGACAGTTTATTTATTATGAATTTCCTTCTTTCAGCAGAGATAATTTACATAATTCCTACAGTCTGACCAAATGGGATATTAATAACTGTGAGAAGTTTGGGAATTATGAGAAAAAAAAATCCATTTCATGTTTTAGCTGGTCTAATTTGTTAAAACAATTTGAAAAATATTATACAGTCATGTACAGATACACAAAGTTATCACATGATAAAGGTGATTTATCCTTGAAATAAAGTATAAAAGTATACTAAGTGGAAGCATGCAATCATACCCCACATCTTGGTGAAAGTATATTGTAAAAGCACAGAATACATAAGATAAAATACACCTCTACATATGCACCCTTGAGCTAAAAATTTTTTTATTTCTTAGTCTCAATGTTTTATCTTTTAAGAGTGCTGGGTTTTTTTCAGTAGCTAGATAAAAGCTTTAAATAGTGTTTTCTGAAAAGCTAAGAAGTTTATAAACTCACATATCAGCCCAAGGCACTACAGATGCAAGCACACAATTTTATGAAGACAGATTTCCTCTGTGCATTTTCAGCACCAGGTGAGTGCTCCCTCCCATGTATCCCTTTGTTATATGGTGTTTTTAACTCAAGGAAATCTGAAAAATTTCTTGTTTTTAAAGAATTTTGAATTTTGCTTTTCCTAAAACTCAAGAGAGGAAACATATCCACAGAATCTCTCAGCGAAGCTTAATGTAAAGTATATTAAGGGTTCAGGTAAACTACAGCTACGTGTCATGGTAACAAGGCCTTTCACAAGGACTTTACATACCTAGAAAGTTACTCTGTGTGCCAAGATCAGTGATTAAAAATTTCCTACTACTAAAGAGAAAAGGTGACAAACCCAGGGTGGGCAGTAGTGGCAGTAAAGGCAAGAGATGGCAAAGACAGGAGTATGTAGAATTTAAGAAACTAAAAGAAGAAAGAAACTGGAGAAATTGTGCAGAATCAAGAAAGCTATGGGGAAAACACCCTCCAAAAAAGTTTTTCTAAAAATCAGTTGAGAAACGGATGCATAGTTAGACAATACAGTTGTCTAATTTAAGAGAAATAATATATATAACAAATCAAATTGTTGAGTGAAATAATCACAGTTTTTTCCAGATGGTAGTTATCGTAGTTCAAAAACATTTCCTTTTTCTTTAAATACCTTTTCTTGATACTTGAGTACACATTTTGATTTTGCATCAAGTGTGTTTGCATCCTCCTTGAACTGAGGAAAAAAGGAATCCAGTATGGATGGACACACAGTGAAATAAAGAATGCTGGAAAAACAGAAAAAAGTACAAATAACTGTGGTCTCTGTAGATTCTGACATTTATTAAGAGACCTACCATGCCTGTTTGGGGAAAATAAATGATATTTGGATGATGAAAAAAAACTTAAAAATCGTCCATACAGAAGAGAATTTAACAGTAGCTCACTTTCAGAGTTCTTCAGGTTGAACCCAAAAAACAAGATAAAATTTTTAATAGCATTTAGCCATTAAGGGCTGCTGACATTCAGCGAAAGATAAAAACTAAAACACCCACCATAACTTTAAGGTGTTCCCCATAATCTCAAATAGTGAATGCATATTAGTGCATCACCTGGGGAGAAATTAGAAATTAGCATGTCATTGTCAAAATAAATCAAGCTAAAAATCTGGGTTTATGTTGATGATATTTATTTATTTGTTTGTTTAGTTAGTTTCTTTTTGGTTTTTTTTGGTTTGTTTTTTTTTTTTAACATGGACCTTTCTAAAGCAAATTTTAAGTTGAAGTTCTTCTGGAACTTTTTCAAAGCAACCAAGTCATAGAGTCACCCTAAACTGAAAGGAGATATATTGCAGGGGAACAGCAGAGGGAATAGAGGGGATGAGGAACTCCAACCAGACGGCTTTTGGAAAAGACTGAATAAACAAATCAAACCTGAATTAAAAAAAGGCTTTTAAGGTACTTCTCCTTTCCCAAATAAAAGGGAAAAAGAAGGTGTAATCAAGCAGAGTACAAACACAGCATGCCTTAGACATAAATCTCAACTCAGTACATTATCTATCCCATCATGTATATACGATGAGAGGAAAGAAGCAAACGTCTGGCATGTGCAGCGAAAGATGAAAGGCATGCAAGCCCATACATTCTACATTGAAAGGAGAATGTTTACATCAATTTTGGTCTAGGATAATCTTTTCAGACCCATTAACTCACTGAGTTGCCAAGTAAAGTGACCTCAAGAGTAAAGGCTACTCTCTAGTAGTGGTTAAGAGGTTCAGGTTTCCAGGAAGAGAGCAGAATATATGGCATGAGTGTGACAGTGATACCTACAAGTATATGCCACACGTGTGTGATAACAGCTAGAAGGAGGCAGGGAAGTGTTGCCATTTGCTATGGAAATGGACTCCTCCGCTAATATTGCAAAGATTTATGAGCCCTTAATCAGCAGGCATTAAGGCACTGATGAGAAAAGCAGCGAAACAGGCAAAGCTCTCTAAGCTTCCTGCTAAGCTCCTACAACCATAAAGATTGTGCAGTGACACAAAGGCTGGCTACTTAAAGTCTTCATGAAAAGATACCATTGGCCTCATCAGATAACTATATTTTCCTCATTTATTCACAGACTTGAATTAGATCATGTCTCTTCCCTTTTTTAGGCATCTCAGAGGAAGAAAAAATAAGACAGTGTTATGTCTGTGCAATAGATGTCTATTTTTGTCCAATGTATAATGAAAAAGACCCTATACTCAAACTGATATATTAAAACTTGCTTATGTGGTTGACAAAATGCACAAACCATACTTCTTCACCTCCATAACTCAGCCTAGAACCTATAAAGACCCCACAAACAATGTACCACTGGCTCCTGTGTCACTGGCAAAGCAGTGGGGGATTTATTGCCTTCTTTCCTTCGCATTTGTACCATTTGATATATTTTCTGATGTAGTTTTGCAGGGTCTTACCTGAAGATGGAGACTGAAGACATTTTTCTAAGGAATGGCACTTTGCAAGAACATGTTTTATCTGATGTGCAGTTTCCACGTGCAAAGATAAATTGTTTATATACTCTTTAAGATAAATCTTTTTGAAGCCTGCTATTTCTGTGGGCCATATGTTTGAAAGCTTTTACCCAAAGCATGATTATTTTGATGCCACAAGAAAGTTGCTTCATTTCCTAATAAGAATTGAGGTTTTGGAACACAGTTTCTCAAGGGAATTTTTTTTTTTCTTTTTAAACTAACAAGCACTGCTGAAAGCTTCATTCCAAGTATTTGGGGAAAATGGATTAGTAAGTGAATATTCACACTTGGATATGCACATATGTATTTCTTTCTTACGTGGCTAACAGCTGTGCAGAGTACTGTCTTTCCAAGGAATCATAACACAAAACAAGCTGCTTGTCTCTAAGATTTCCACCACGAAGAATCTCATGTTTTGGGTTTTCCTCCCCCCTGCTTTTCTTTAATAAGCTATCCCATTGTTTCTGGGTGCTTAAGCATTCCCATATTTAATTCCATCTTGTACAATTCTGTCCTGTTTCTGTTACAAAGTTAAAGACTGCACATTTTATAACGTTCATTTCTTTAAATAAGGAAAACCATGGGGTTCCCCAGCCTGTGCTCTCCGCACGACACATTACTGAGTGAGCCAGCAATCTAATTCTGTACTCACCAAACCTTTCAAAATGCAAAAGTTGCTATGATCCAGTCTAAAAGTGAGAGCAGCACAGGCAGAGAAGCCACCAGTCACACACAGGAGAATCTCCTCGCTAAGCTCTGCCTGTGGGTTTACAAGAGGGGATTGCATTCAAACTGAGCTCCAGTGGTTGATGCACTTTGCTGTCTGCTTGAGGAAGAGTTTCCCTCTCTGCTCTGTCACTCTACAACACCCCTATTAAGAGAGATTTAAACTCTGATTATCAGGTCAGCCCTGGTTTTGTCTGTAGACCAAAAATTGTACAAAGATATACTGCATTCACATTTCAACACTGTGATAATTCACCTAGGCAAAAGGTAAGATGAATATTGCCAATTCACTGGGCACCATGACTGTGAGGAAAAATATATACCCAACTTAAAGTGGAGGAGCATTCTCTTCTGCTGCCTGAAATCTTCTGGGACAAGATGCTGGCAGCATATCAATACAGAATCCAACAAGCAGAAACGTGCGGCTCATTCAGACACTACCTGGCTCCTGAAGTAAACACTCCTGCTTTTCAAGAGGGAGAGCTAGTGAAATTTTGACTCATTGCTATGTTCATCTATGAAATAGTATGCAGGCAGAGTGCACTGTCCCCAGTCCACATTATTATGTCAGAGCAAGGTCTCCTTGGAAAGCCCTCTTCCTCAGATTCCCCTGCCAAGAGTACACACTGCACAGCAAGGAAGCAGAACTGAAACTAAAATAACATGGAAAAATACAATGATCAATAAAATGCCAGTGCATTTTAGCTGTCCGAAAAACATAAAAGATGGCTGCACTCTTTAGAAGTTAGAGCACATTTTTTCAAACACCCCCCCCCCCCCCCCCTCTTTCTTTTTTAATCTCCTGCAAAGTCAAGATAGGATCACAAAGTTCAGCTGGTTTTAGGAGGATTAAGGTTTAGGGATTAAGCTTCATTCATTTGGGGATGTAAATTAGCGGCAGAGGGACAGCAGCTGACTGGTGAGGAAAGGGAGGAAGGACGAGGCAGGTCAAAGAGCAAACCATGCACGACTGCAGGCTTTCGCCGGCATAAATCTCAAATGACAGTGTATCTGGCACTCCACCACAAGAAAGTAAAATAAAGGAATATTGCCCAATATACTTCAAAATCTTTCTTTGTTACTTAGCGCCTAAAGGCAGAATGATAAAATCCAGATTTCTATTAGCAGTAGTATCAATGATGAGTAGGTCCTTGTTCCACCCTTCCTATACTTAATAGTGCAAGGAGAATAGAAATAGATCTTTTTTCCAAAGCATTCCTCTGGCTCTGGCAGACCCTCACATATACAAAAAAACCCCCAATCAACCCCATACTTTGCTCCTTATTTGACTGCCCAGGGCAGCAGTAGCAACGTGGCAGCATGGGGCTATGACCATAACACACTTCCATGACCCAAGAGCCTTCATATCTACAGGCTCCCTGTATAATTTCAAATGCTTATATGATTCACCATCCCAGCAGCAATGGAAAATTAATGTGCAATTCCTCTCAGCCACCCTTTCGGCTGCTAACTCTGCAACCCCGGTGACTACATCAGAAATATATCACAACTAAGCCTCCACAATAGTATTTTTAACTATAGCTACCTGCCTTCAGTATGCATCACATCTGCTGAAGTTACCAGCAAAATAATTACTCCCATTGACAAGACTAAAATGATGTAGTAATAAAAGTTATGTCGTGCTCTATTAGAAACAGAAATCCCAAAGCATTTCCATAGTCCAGCTTTTTTATTGGCTAAGCGACAGGTTGCATTTTACAGATCAAGATTGGCTTGCAATGTTTGCCATTAGAAAAGCTCGCTCTGGCTTGAAAACTGAGTAAACATAGTCAGGAAGTGATTGAAGGAGCACAGATTGCCAAGATATAATTTATAGTTATTTTCCCACACTTCAAACTATAGTTCTGTCCTTTGGACTCCAAAATTATTGATATAATTAAAATACTAGATTGCCAATCCAGAAGTGCCTGATATTATCTAATTAAATTGTCACTGTTTATTTCAGTCCATTTTAAAACACAAGTCATCTATTGCAAACAAATCTGGAAAGAAATCATTCCAAAAACATACACACATGCACATATATACACACATCCATCCATAAACTGAAGTCCTACGAGTCTCTCAAGACTGTGTTGCCACTTCAACCTCAATTATTTATAAAGCTACAAAACAATTCTATGCATGGACCAGATGAGCCAGTGGTTAAGCAGGCAAATCTTGTACTAAACACGGAACCTCAGCTCTACTTTGTGTCAGGGCACTACTTTTAGAAGATGAACCTAACACATATCTGAAAGTCTTCTGCTGTAACAAAGAGTCCATTTCTCTCGGACATGTATTTCCACTCCCTGAGACTTGGTAACCCAGAAACTACCTCAAGATAGGTGCTAGGCAGGTTCACTTGCTGTCTTCCCACCAAAATTCCCACCAGTATAGCTAGCAGAACAACTCCTTGAGAACAAGATTGCCCTGGACTGGGATGTCCCAAAACTGCAGTCAGCTGCTAGAAATAACTGAGGCAGAAGCATTTTAGTGGTGAAGGGTCTGCAAGGACCCAGCAGCTGGTTTGTATCTCAAGGGATGCTTCTTCCCCTTGCTCTACTTGTTGATTGCAAATGCACTTCACCCACTTTACTGCCCTCACCAGCTGTGTCAAGCATCCATTCCTCCCTCCCTCCAAACTTTTCCCGACACTCCTCCATGCTATGGCTCCACTCCTCATTTTCTACTGTCCGCCAGTCTTTACACCTTCCCAACTCATTTCATGTACATCTGTGTAGAAGCATGGCTATAACATGACACAAAGACATCAGTATTTTTACACTGTTCCCTTTTTTCCTATTCTTTCATCTATTTACATGGAGCAACATTTTACAACAGCATACACGGAAATTACCATCCCCCTTTACTTTCAGTGAGGCAATACACTTATGCAGCCTGCAATGTAAAATTTGGCTTCTGGTGATGACAATGACGAAAATTCATCCCCAGTTTTGTTGCTGGAGGGAAGGGATGCCATCCAGAGGAACCTTGACAGGCTTGAGAGGTAGGCCAATGCAAACCTCATGAAGCTCAACAAAGTGACCTGGGTCGTGGCAATCGCAGACACACCTACAGGTGGGGCGGAGAAATGATTGAGAGCAGCCTTGCAGAGAAACTTGGGGGAAAAACTGTGGGGGAAACTTGGGTTGATGAAAAACTCAACATGACCCAGCAATGTGCACCGGCAGCCCAGAAAGCACCTTGTATCCTGGGCTGCATCCAAACCAGTGTGACCAGCAGGGTGAGGGGAAGGGATTCTGTCCCTCTGCTCTGGTGAGACCCCACCTGGAGTGCTGTGCACAGTTCTGGTGACCCCAGTATAAGAAGAACATGGAACTGTTGGAGCAAGTCCAGAGGAGGGCCACAAAGTGGATTAGAGGACTGGAGCACCTTCCCTACAAAACCAGGCTGAGAGAGTTGGGGCTGGTCAGCCTGGGGAAGAGAAGGTTGCATGGAGACCCCATAGCAACCTCCAAGTATCTGAAGGGAGCCTACAGGGAAGTCAGAGAGGGACTCTTCATCAGGAGCTGTAGTGATAGGACAAGGAGTGTTGGGTACAAACTGAAAGAGGGGAAATATAGGTTAGACCAAGGAGAAAAATCAGCCTACAGTCTTTCATGTTTAAATTTTTCTCACATATAACAAGTCAGTAAAGCACAAGTATTGGCACCTAACACATAGGGAAGGAAAGAAATTTGCACCACTAAGACAAAAACAAAGACACCTTCAGTGGATGTAACTGACAACCCCAAAGAATTACTGTTGTCTTAAGTTAATTAAAGACAAAATTTAGAGAGGAAAGGGTCCTTAGCCTGCACAGCAAAGTTGCTCCCATGTTACACTTACATTGTTACTTTGCTTGTTTTCTTCAATTACCAAGACTGAATTATTGTGAACCTGCCTGATCTTCACCACTACCTTCTTCAAGAAGGTCCTGTTTCCCCTTTACTCCGAACATGGTGCTTTACTTCTTCAGTGAGGAAGTCATTAACTTCACTGCTTTTACATGACCTGCCTGATTCCTGCATCTGATGAGGGAGCTGCCGGTAGAAAGCCATCTTACTGCGACGATATAATGTTACTTCTAGTGCTCCCACTGCACTTAACTTTGTAGCTGTGATGATGCCATATTCACCTGAGAAAAATCCCAGAGTTAGCACCAAGTTCTACCACTGAAAATGTTGGGCTGCCTTTCTGGGTTGTACAGAACAATAAACTGAGAGAGAACTGAACTGTGCTACAATTCTTAAAACAGGCTGAAACAAAGAACATATAAAAGAAACTGTTTTCTTATTTAAGCATGTTGAACAATTTGTAAGCATCTTTCTGCTTCCAATATTTCACTTTATTCAGTTAATGAAGGCCCAGATAATTAGAGGATCTTTTTTCTCCAGATAACTTTTTTTTCCCCCCCTGTGAATGCAAGAAGCAAGCAAGCAAAAATAAGTCACACCTCAGTTTCACATTAACCTATCCAATTATTAGGCAGAAAATCTTTGGTTGCCTCCCCCCTAAAATGGCATTTAGCGGGAATGAACAAAAAAAGTCTGCTGTACCTATCTCTGTTTACCTCAGTCTATCTCCCTGTATACACTCAACCACCAGATAAGAATAACACTGCAACTAAAGCCATTTTATGCCACTGACTTGATGGGGACAGAATTTCATTTTTCGTACCTTTTGTAGACAGCAAACACGTCAATACACTGTGTGTTTGTCCTCCCAGTTAACAGCAGCATTAAAAATTCCTAGAAAAGTCAACTAGAGCAAACCCTACCAGGAATATTTTTGGAACAAGCAACAGATCGAACAACATTCAGGCATTGTATTACATACTTGAGGACACTAAAGTAGACAGGGGCATCATACTAAACAACAATTCCTGCTTCAATTCAAACATTCACAGTGATTAGAGAATGAATACTGGTGGCTTCCCAAGTTTTAGGCTATCTTTATGGTGTAAGCAGTTCACATTTTTTACTCTCATTAAGCAGTGTTTAGATCTCAGCCTGTAACATTGTCTAGACATGAAGAAGGCACTCTACGTGCTAATGAAATTGAGAAACTCATTTTGACATTTAATGTGTCATATCTATTTTATTTATAATCTCTAAGAAGTAATGAGACATCTCCTTTGTAAAACAGGATTAAGCAGATCTGTAAACTGCTATGTAGAACTCTGGTGAATTCTATTTGGGAAGGAAATTAAGGTTTCTCTTTTTCATGACTTAACCAAGAACCCTTCCAAGAGGCTCTAAAAGGGGAGAGGTGGCAGGCAGCCTGCCTCACAAGTGATGACAGCAGCCCCTAAATCAAGTGTCACACAGCTCCAAGCCCTAAGGAGTCATCAGTCATGCTTGCAGGAGGGGAAGGAGCAGCCTCCTTCCTTGAGATCAATGAGGCAAACACAGAATACTCCTGCACTCCTAAGGATGATTGATGACTCCTTAGCAGCTGAAGTGTGTGACATTTGATTTCACTCACTGATAAGATTGTGTCTATCCAAACACCTTCTAGTTAATGTTTCCAGAGCCCCCACATAGCTGTTCTTTGTGACATTTTTTACACAAAGCTCAATTGTTCAATGATTAATGAATTTCTCAACAATAGAAGAAAATTCTGTATGAGAATTTTGTAACTGTGTCCCTTGATACTTAGATCACAACACAGAAGAGGAATCTAGGCTCCTCAAGAAAACTAACTGGAGATCTCCTGCACCTGTCAAATGACACTGGTACGCAAAACAATCCTAAAAGAGAACTGGATTTTTCCCTGAAGACTTTAAAATACACACTTTAGGTCTGCTTTCCAGAAAACCTAATGCATTGATTGATATTGATTAAAAATATTTTCTGAAACTTTAATAAGCAGATTTACACAAGGTTATAGATCTCAACAGACTTGAAACATGCTTTATAGCTTTCTTATTTTTCTTACAACACCATATTCTTATCCAGTTATTTCCCATTCTGAAATGATGCAATCAACATGATTTGAAACTATGCTTTGTAACTAAAAGGTACACTTGCTTATAGGTTCTAAAACAGGCATATCACATCCAATTGTATCACAGGATATATTATTTAAATAAACTTTTTTACTATCACTTAAATCTCACAACACTATTTACATTTATTATTGAGCTTTTGCTCTTTTTTTTTTTTTTCTTTTAAGATTGATATTGAATTAAATGTTTTAAAAGCAGATGTATTTTTAACTCTTTTCCAAAATGATGAATGTGTTTTGAGCCTGATTTTCTAAGTGCCACGTTCAGCTGGATTCTGCTCAATGCCTTTGGAAGTTTTAGCACTTTGCACAAAAATCATGGGTCTTTAATAAATACAAGAACCAGGGAATTCAGAAGTCTGTCACAGAATCCATTCAAAGGGAGAGAAACTGTATTGGTTGTCAATTATACCTTACTCTTTGTTTTTCAAAAAGCATACTGGTAAACAGAGGAAGAAAACTGCAGTACAATCCAGAAAAAGATGATGATTGTGGCTCTCTCACCCGTTCAGAATGAATGACTGGAACAGAATGGCAGTGTTGTCAAAGAAAAACACTCCACATAACTTTTATCATTTTGCCAAAACCAGCCCACCAGAAGAAATCAAAGAGAAATTCTGCATTTGGACTTGCCAAATGAATCTTTCATCTAAATTTTGAAACAAAGACACTGTTCTTGCCAAACATTGCTAAGCTTTGCTGAGGCCTCACGTGAAAAATCAAGAGCTCCGACTATGTGGAATTCAAATTCAATGTAAAACTTGGGCTTATTCCTAATTAATGCAAATGAGAGACTGCACATTACCTTGAAGGTCTTTAAATTAAAAATGATCCCGACATAGAACTGTGCTAAATTAAGTCAGCAATGATGAAGTTATAAAAAAATGGTGTTATGAACTGTCCTGGCACTTAAAGACATGATGAAGTCTCCATAACACTCTGAAAACTTGTTATTGTGAAAACACTCTTTTTTAAGTCAACATTTTATTTCCAAAATATTATACTCTCAAGGAATTTAAAATGCTATCTATAATGGCATACAAAACCAAAAAATATATTTATGTTGAAAAACACACTTTAAAAAAAAACATTTACCATAATGATAAATTTCTAATGCTGACATACTTTCATGCCATATAAAAAAAAAAATTAGGTATGACATTCTGGACAATAATGTTTCATTTCTAATATAACCTTATTATATCTACTTGTATTTTTCTTCAGTAAAGAACTGGAACAGCTTTTCTTTCTAAAACTGATACAAAAATTACCTTACATTCTCTCTCATGGCTCATTATGAGAAACTAAAATCACACTCAAAGGATACCCTTAGCAATGCTGTTGTTAAGGACAGCAAAGTTGGCAGGCAAATCAGGGTTGACAGGGGCTTGTTTTCCAGTTGAAAGTGTACTACCTCAAATACTTGAGCATATTATATGAATACTCTCCAGCCTGAGGAATACTTTTCAATTACCCCCTAAGAGAACCTGTATTTTAAGAGTTTATGTAGATTTTTAAAGGGTATGCTTGCTCGACAATTAGTCACAGTTCTATCAGAAAGAGCCTCTTTATGTGGTTAACTGATAATTCCCAAATTCCTTTCCATACCACATACATTAGGAAATAAGGAAGTTGAATTCTTCAAGGAAAATTATGTCCTGAAACACTCAGACAGGTTTCACTTCAAACTGAATTCATACACAGATATGGGTTGTGTGCATCGCTTTTCCCTTCTCTCTTGTTACTCTTCAACACAGTCAACTCCTTAAATTGACTAGGATAAACATTTGAACAACATTTTCATTAGAACAGCTGAGCAGCTGGAAGAGAGAGATCTTAATGGTGTGTTCTCTGAAAGCACTGAGCACTTGTGTTCAGAACTACCCTAGACGTCAAATAACCTACAGGGAAGAGGACATTTATGAATACCCAAACTGGGAGAATTCATGATGGAAGGGCATGGGAGGTGCAGGAGGGGTGGGAAGAGAGGCTTAGCACTCACTGCTAAATATGTGTGAGTGCCTAGATTATCTGTGGAATACATAAATGCAGCGACACACAAATATTTCCCAGAAACAGCTGAAGTGCACAAAAAGAGAAGAAACCAGAGAAGATTCTTGGAAACCTGCCTGATTTCCTCTGAGCACACAGTCCACATGCTTGGCAAGCTCACAGGGAAACCCAACTTGCATCCTTGTGACTCTCAAGTAGTCTCCCTCTGGAAATGAGGGACAATGTCTCTTGAAGAGACAATGGTTTTCCCAATCTGCAGTCATGAAATTACCAGACTATTTTGAACTGGAACTCCTTCTTTGTCCAAAAATTTCAAAATTCCAGGGGATATTTTTCTGACCCAGAACACATCTTCAACTACCAAGATTTAGCATTAAATGGTCCACCCTTCACCACTCACTCCTATTCAAAAAATTTTAATTCTGGCATTTTCTAAATCCTAAATGCTTAACTTAGAAACCTATAAAAAGTTCAAATGTGTTTAGAAAATTTGCAATTCTGCAGTCTTGCAGATTTCTTAAGTGTTTTTATTCTTAGAATAAATGCCTATTTAAAACAAAGCAAAAATGTTAAACTAAGAGTTTGAAGTCTTTCCACCTACCTATTAAAGCTAAAAAAAAGGGTTATAGGTTGTCACCCTCCATTTGGATCCATTAGTAAAGGAGAAGAAGTCCTCCTCTTACTAATTTCACTTATATTTACAGAAAATGGAGTGTCTCAAATGAATTGCATTTTAGAATCATACTGATAGTATGCTCTAATTCTCACAGATGGGTTTTTTTCACATTTCCTGACCTGTTCTCTCCAACAAGTTTCCTTGCAGTCCTGCAGTTTTCCCAAGTCCTTCTCCTTATCTAGTAAAACCAACCTGAAATCCAAGCTTTTAATTCAAGCAAATTTCTTATCAACCACACCACTTGTCTATCACACTGTCTACTTTCCCACAGGACCTAAAATCCTCCAGATTTCAGATCTCCTCCATAATGAACATTCACATTCAAATCCATGCCCTTCCTTAAAATCATCAGTCACTACCATACCCTCCTCAGCTCTATGAAGCATCTTTTTGGCTTATCAGTAAATCTTTTCCTCTGAACTCAGTCTAAGTTCAAACACTTTCAGAGATCTCCCAGTACATTTTGGTTCCTCATCAGAACAGTTGCATGTCTCCCACAAGTCTTTTCAGTTTTTGATGTGGCTTAAACCCAGACTATTTGTCCATGATCAGGCCAAAACTGGGCCATCACCGTAACTCATGGTTTCCTGGCTCACCTTTTCAAATTCCCCTCCAAGTCTTCCCAATACCAAGCTATGTCCCTGTCTAAAGAGCAGTCTAAATTTCCACCCAGGAGTTTCAATTTTCTTGTCTCCTCTCCTGGTAGGTTTACACTACTCACTCTGCCATTACGCCATGTCTGGTCCTGCCTTCTGACAGACTGAAAGAACATGGGAAGGTTTGCAGATCACAAAAATAAAAGACTCTAAGAAGCAATTGGCTAATTCCAAATTACAAATGAAGTCTTAAAAGTCTCTTTTGCCAGAAACTGTAAGTTATTCTTCATATTTAAAAAAAAAAAAAAAAAGAGAAACTTAATTCATGTTCAAATCAAAGAACAGACAGCTATTATTTGCTCACCTGAAATATTTGTTTCAAGGAAAAAAGTGCCCGTCTCAGCTCCCGGCCATTGGAATTGTAAAGTTTTTCTGGGAAAACAAAATAAGACAACAGAAAAAACTTCAGCATAAACAAAACTGACAACACAGCAAGAATGTGGTACAGCTTTTGAAAGAGTCATAGCACCCACTTCCCATCAGGCAGACTGCTCTTAAAAAAAATTAGCTTTTTTAAAATATAGATATAGGACTTATTCATTAAATGTGCATATAAACCAGGATTTAGTTGTCTGTAACTCCAGATGGCATCTTCCAGGTAAATTCACAAGAACTTCAACAAGATCAGTGAGAAACAATTCTCCCTGGAGTTTTTGAAAATGCTTAGAAATACTGTTCTTTCTGCATTAAGGTAAATTTAGGGTTTACTGAAAGTACCAGATTAATCTCAAAAGACTCAGCTGAGACCACTCTTTGCCTTTGTTATCAAAGCTAGAGCCACTGAATCCCATCCTTGACTGCCTTCCCTCCAGACATTCTTTTCTCATGTTCTCATCTTTCTATTGTTAAATCCTTTCTCCAATAGCAATGAACGTTAATACCAGAAATAGTCGGACAGTCTGTTCTAAGCATAATTCAAAACAGTGTTTTATTCTCATGAAAACTGATCTTGACCTTTTTCTAAATGAAGCAGAAGCCTTCTTTTCATCATCCAATACTGAAATGTATTACTTCATTTATTCCCCTCCTAATGCATCCTCACAGAAGTAATTCAAAGAAGACAAAAGGAACTCCTCTGATGTCTTTCTGAACCCTGCTACAATGTTTGTGCCTTTGGAAGAAGTCTGAGACTGTGCACCTCAAGCCTTTTGTTGCAAATTTGGAAGTGATTTGTGACTATGCAGGGATAGAGCAGAAGGTGAGCTCTTCAATCTTCCTGGCCTACTACATTTAGTATTACTATTATCTGATAGAGACTTTATGCAACATTTCTACAGCCCTAAATTTAATTTTATTACATTACTGCAATCTAAGGGCAATGACAAAGGAAAATCAAATCTTCATGGTCACCTCAGATGACACACTTTGCCTCACCCACAGATCATCATGAAAGCACCCTCTCTTCAATGGACAGTGGCCAGCAGATCCGGAGATCAAAGCTGGAATGCCCACAGAGTGATAGTATTCTTATGAGAAAATTAAATATCAAACCCCAACATTTTATTTCTTACTTTCCCTTGTCTATTTCTCTTTCAATTACCACTTTATACTACAAAACCAAATTAAATTTTATTTCCCTCTGTCAGGAAGTTGCAAAAAGGTTCTAGCATTTGAGGATTCAATGCATTTGTAACTCAGTAATCATTTTTTACTTTAATCAAGGAAGGTGGGGTTTAATTTTAGAAAAACATTTCTTATTCCCAATAGTCACCTTCAACCAAAGGAAAACTATGAAGTAAAATGTCAGCAAAACTAACACTTTTTTTTTTTAAACGTTGAAAGTAGTTTTGTTCATCCCTAATTGCCTCTGATTTCAAAGGCAGAATGTACAGAACTGGCAAAACTGTTGTTGTTATAAGTTGTCTCCTTTCTTGCACTTTTTGTAGATTCTTGACAAAACATTGGAGGAACGGATTTCACTTCAAGCCATAAACTTAGAGGCATACTTTAATTACTCTCACTTAAAAACGCACTGGCATGTGGAACCACATTTCTTGGCAGGATAAAGAGTAATTTTGTCAGGAAAGCCTAAAGAATAATAAAGATCTTCTAAGACCCGGTCTGTCAACTTTACATGCCACATTACACAAAATATTCCTTTTTGAAAGTTACCTCCATCTGGCATTTGTTATTACTAATTTCCCTCTATTCATAATTCACCAGCATCATTATGAGCAGAATGTCTCCAAACAAGGCAGTGCATTATCATCTTAATTAAGAGAGGCACCACTTCTTAAAGTCCTGGCAACTTTGTACATAAATATCAATGTCCTAACAAATGCCATCTGTTGGTCTTGGTCTTAAACAGAAATCCTCATCCCAGCCTGGGGTGAAGTCCTAACAAACCATTGTTATGATACCATAACACTGGTTGTTTCATTGGTGCGTGAAGATTTTTGGTACATCTCAGAGGAACAATGCTGAACATTTTTTCTCCTTGGTCTTTTCACAGAGCATAACCTCATCCTTGGCAATCAGCACAAACAATGCTCTTCCTGCTTGTCTGCAGCAGAGAGGACAGAAGTTACTGACTGCAGCTCAAAAAGGGGTCTATCGTTAGAGCTAAGCATCAACAACTACTGCAAGTATCAAGTCTGACAACAGTTGTGGCACATTTCACAAATGCTTGAGATGGGTTGAAAGTCCATCTGAGGAGTGACAGTCCAGGTAAGTCATCTCATTTCTGACATCTTCCACCACACACAATGCCCACTTGCAGGTACCTCCTCATGCAGAGCTAATCTTGTTGAATCAGCTCAAAGATACAAGTCCCCAGCACCTTCACCTGTTACTCTTACACGTGGGCAACACCCTCTCTGCATAAGTCTTGACACCCACTTCTCATAGTGCTGGCAGCCATCAGAAACATTCCCTGAGCATAATCCCAAGGAGGAAAGTGAGATAGCCATGCTACATCAGAAGATGTTTTGGTTTAGAAAACCTCAGTGCAGGATTAACCTCACCCAGGGCAGGAAAGCCTGTGTAAGCCAAGGTAGTGCATGGACCCATAAAAAAGCCTGTACTTTTATGGTGTGTGCTGTTTTTCAGATTACAGCTGGGGGACACTTGCTAAGGTGTTCTCAAGGCCTTAGAGAATTCCCATCTGTTAACAGTAACTATAACACTCCAGGGACCTCAGGCTCATCCCAAAAGACCTAGACTGCAACTGTGGCTACAAAAATGCATCAGCAGAAACTGAAGGGCAAAAATCAACTTCTGAGCTCTTTTCCTATGGCAGAAAAACAAAACAAAAAAAAAAAAAAAAGAAAGAGAGAGAGAAAGGAAAGGTCACATTTGCTTACAATGTTTTCACACTGCAGACAATTCAGAAACTGGATAGCAAATGCTTTTTAAAACTTGTTTTATATAAGCAGTTTAAAGTGCTGCCTTCTGAAGCAGACTGAGAAATAACCTTGCATGTTAAAGCATAGAGGTGGCTAATTCCCATGGTACATCCCTGGCAGAGTTATCTGTAACTGAAACAAATGATGCCTACAGCATCGAAACAGGAGTCTAGCCTGCTACTATCACCAAACCCAGAAAATTCTGATGTGCTTCAAGGACAGTCCAGAAGACTCCCATGTTCACTGCTTTGTTATAAGGTGTCAGATAAGCTTGAATATGCTGCTTTATGCCAGAAAACAAACCTCTGAACTTCAAGCAGGAACGTGTGCTACTACACCTCTCCCTGAAACTTCTCTGGCCCTTTGGTAAAACACATTTCTAGTCCTTCCCCAAGCCAGCTGCAGGCTGGAGATATTCTACATTCATATACTTCAAGAGAAGATAAAACAGGTCAGTGAGTTTGTAGGTCAGGGAGTTTGTGATATCTGACTTCATCTACCTATTAATGACGGTGTTTCTGACAGCTGAGTCCTAATAAGCAACGCTATTGCAGTCACTTTTTCTACTTTTGCTCAAGAAATAAAGAGCTGCATCCATGGCTGTGAAATAGCTTTAACTGCATATACACAGATGACAGAAAATTCTCCTTGCGGTTCCCTCTGACGTTAACTAACACTAGAGGGCACTGCTTATTTCCTTATTTTATGAAAGAAAAGGCACTCTGTCCCTCCATGGGCTTCCAACTGATAAAACAATACTGTTTGGGATGCAGAGTTGGTACTTCATCAACCTTGAAAACCTGTTTTAAATCTGTGGACTGTAGGATATCCTACGATATTAAAAAGCATTAGCACTGCCAATTTCAAACACTCAAAATCAGAGTCAACTCTTTTGAAAATGACAGAAAACCAGCTACTGGTAAGGGCCTGAGTTTTATTTACTTTTCTGCAAGAAGCAAGAGTCACATTTATAAAATTATCCTTCACATAATAGCAGGGAGGTGTACATCCTTGAAAGAGAGAGAGATTCCCTTAGCTCAGCGCTTGTTTCTAGAGGCAGAGAATCATAGATCATCAGGCTTGTGGTAGAGACAGACACGCGTGAGAGGTAGCAACCTGCAAGTGGCTATTTTCCTGCAACAGCAGAACTTTGGCCAAGAAAAGCCCTCACAGTCTAAAAGAAAAATATTATTTATTACTCTGTATTTTTGCTTGCTTTTTCATTTGTGAGAAACAACCCAGGCTAAGTGAAAAGGGATTCCTATAAGTGAATTTGGTACAAATGTAGCAGTAGAGTGAAGGCAGTTTGGTTTGCAATAGACATCTTTTCAGAAAGGAAGAAAAGGCTTTAAAGATCTTTTATCAGACAACTTGCAGCTTTCAAAGAGATTCTGTATTTTCAAAAATAATTGCCAGAGGCTCAAATTTCACTGGGTAGTCACTGCTTTTGACAACGTGGGAAAAGGGACTTTTAAAAGAAAATAGTAATTTGTCCTTATATTTTTAATTAAAGTACTGAATTTTCTTCTGCCTTCTATGGGAAAAATGAGTGTTTTCAATCCACAGTAATAAAAGAAAAAGTGGAACTGGCTGAACGTTGCTTGGTTTAGTCCCACGTGTTACACCTGACCTCTGACCGACAGGGTACCATCCTCCTCCCTTCCTCTTCCATCACACCCATTGAATTAGTCCCTGGGATATAGTAATTTATACAGCATCAGCCTTTTGAGCTGTTGGCAAAGGCTTGTGAACATCTGGCTGAGCACAAATGGGAGTTGCTCTGCTTCACTTGCTGCTGCTTGAATGACCTCTATGTCGCCCATCCATGCCTCTTTTCTTTAAGCTATAATTTCAAGATGAAGCTCCTTTCCTTACAAAAACATAAAAGGGAGATTAACTCCACATTTGATTACGTTAGCAGGATACCTGGTGCAGATCCACTTAAATGACATTTGAAACATTTCCTGCCATTCATTTTTACCTTGCATGAGACAGAAGTAGCAATATTGTCTGACTTCCAATAGCCACTTGCAAATTAGGCAGTACTTAGAAACTAAAACATAATTCCTCTCCCTGAAACAAGGAATAAAATATTATTTTAAATGCTCACTAGGAAGAAGTATTAGTGATAAAATTAAAAGGCTTTCAGAATTTAAATGAACTGCCTACTTTTTCAGTAGCACTGATGGGGAAAAAAAACTAGAAAGAACAAAGGAAAGTGTTTATAATGGTAAGAAATTTTGGCATTCACTCTTTCTGTGAATGCCGATGCCACACTTCTAAATTTATTACTGCACTATTCCAATTTTAAATGCATGTTATTTTATCTTAATGAATGTATACAATTGTAAAACTAGGGAAAAAATTGAGCAATATAGCAAGAAGTCAGGCATACAGGTCCACTCCTGAGAACAGGCATCAGGAAGCAGCCTGGTAGACTTCACCGGAGTAGGCCCACGGGTACATATAGTGCTGCAGATCTATAAAACAACTGTATATAAAACTAATTAGCGTAGTGTGCCAGTCTTTCACTGTATGTCAAACAAATTAAACCTGTTCTCTAAGAAAAGACCTGGTTCTGTGCCAAGAATAGGCTCTTTTCTTAGTTTTGCTTTTGTCCATGAAAGTTAGTCATAAATGTGTTGGCCAGACAAGGCACTCTCCCTTTCTTCCCAGACCCCCTAGAAAATGCAGGAAGAAGGGATTCATTCACAGGCATATTGCCCACTATTGCATTAACACAATTGCTGCTTCTGCTGAGATTACGTTGTTTTGCATATTACAAATTTCCTTTTTTTCCCTCGGAATTTGATCTTATTTTGTCTGGATAAATGGTTATGCATTAATTAGTGAAACATGCGAACTCAAGCTACATATTCTCCCACTGATCCAGGGATAAATGATTAGCACTTAGCGCAGGAAAAGAGCTTTCTCACAATAAAGGACCTGAGGCCGAGCAAGTGGCTGCGTACAAATTTCGGGAAGCTGAGCCCACATCACTGTCAGCACCGACTGCTTTGGAGGAATGTGCAGGCTGCCTCCAAGGAATGCCGCCCCAGATCCCCGGCAGAGAAAAATCCTCCCTACTCGCCTTTTCATTCAGACACACAGCAGCTGCTTAGCTAATTATCTGGGACAGTGGGTCCCCTCAGCGAGCAGGGTCCTTTGCCTCCACCGGGAGAGGGGGATCCTTTGTCGGGAAAGGATCCTATTACGCCTGCATATGAGAAGAGCTCAGCTTCAAGCCTGCATCCTTATTCCCTTTCTCTGTAAAGGACCCGCAGGTGGGGAGTGGGAGGAGGGAAAGACAAAATAGCCTTGGACACCCTTTCCTATCCCATACCCTAAAGCCATGCTGGCAGAGGCTCAAAGTGGAGAGTGCAAAGAGCCACCTGCAAACCCCAGGGAGCCTGTGGGTTTGGAGAGACAAGCAGGGAGAACTCCAGGGCAGGATCTCCCCTGGGAATGAAAAGTACCCGATTCAGCCAGCACTTGAGAGCAATTCTATACGCTCATGCTCAGGGATTTTCCTGCCTCTTTGAGAGCAGAAGTCTGCTTTCCTGACACTGCAAAAAGTACCCAGCAGAAACAGTCCCTGGATTTCCACACAGAGAGTACACGGGGCAAAACCCCCACTCTAGGAAGCTGGGTTGGAGCTAACCCTTTTTGAATATTTCTCTGAAATGCCAAATGTCTTAACTTCTATCACAAGAGAATTAACATAAAACTGTCAGCACAAGAATGATGATATGTTTAAATCTACTGAAGAAAGTATCTGCTTCTCCAGGTGCAAGTGTCCTCCCTTACTTCTTGCTCCTGTGTTTCCAAGATATATGAAATGACATTCAATTGATTGTGGGAAATGAGTAATATATAAGAAAAGTCCAGAGGATCAAGAAGAAAGACAATGACCCTGAGGATGAGGAATCAGAGACACATAACAACAGGTCCTTTTCATTCTGAACGCATCATTCCTGAAAGTCCTGGTAACTCCCCTATCCTTGGTTCTAGGTATTAGTCAGTGCTGGAGGTTCAGCATAAACTACAGTAACATCTAAATAATTCCGTGAGATTTAAAAGAAGGAGTTTTTTACGCAGATATCTGGTAGAAGGGACTTCCCAGTCTTTATCATAGTCAACTGTCATGGTTTAACCCCAGCTGGCAGCCAAGCCCCATGCAGCAACTCGCTCACTCCCCCATGAGCGGGATGAGGGAGAGAATGGAAAGTATAAAAGTGAGAAAACCTGTGGGTTGAGATAAAGACAGTTTAATAGTAAAAGAAAAATCCACCCACACAAGCAAAGCCAAACAAAGAATTCATTCACCGCTTCCCATGGGCAGGCAGGTGTTCAGCCATCTCCAGGAAAGCAGGGCTCCATCATGCCTAACAGTGACTTGGGAAGACAAATTCCTTCCTTCCCAACATTGCCCCCTTCCTTCTTCTTTCCCCAGCTTTATATGCTGAGCATGACACCATATGACATGGAATGTCCCTTTTTGGGACATTGGGGTCAGTTCTTGTGCACCCCCAGCTCCCTTGCTGATGGGGTGGGAAGAGAAGCAGAAAAGGCCTTGACTCTGTGTAAGTGTTGCTCAGCAATAACAAACACATCCCTGGATCACCAACACTGTCTTCAGCAGAAATCCAAAAAGTCCAAAAGTCTGTCCCAAACTAGGTACTATGAAGAAAATTAACTCTACCTCAGCCAAAACCAGCACATACCCTCCGGCAGCATAACAGGACCATATGGCTCTCTTCTCAACCATTTCTACCAAACTTCTGCGTATTCTGCTTGGTTTCAAGCAAACCACATGACATGGATAAACCATTAGCCAGAGTTTCCCCTTTACAGAGCTCTAAATTACTATCCTTTTGCTCCTGTAGACCCATCCACATGGAACTAGGAAGAACATTTGTCGTGCTATCTGCACACATTATGGCAAACAAATGCCAATGATTTACACTAAAGGGAGATGTTAAAACGCAGCAAGTGTTTATATAGTTAAGAGCAAAAGGAAAGCGTAGTCTTCATCTGCTGGATCCAGGCATTTACAGCTGTGGAAGATGATGCTCTCTCTGTATGTTGCACTGCATTATGTTAAGATCTTAAAAACTGACGGAGTCAAAACTTCCTCTTACTGTTTCCATTTCTAAATTACTCAGCATATTAAGGCCCTGCTTGCTCATAAGCAAAAGAAAGGATATATAAGGTGATGTGGGCTGAGAGCAGGGTGAAGCTGCCTGACAAAAAGGGCTAGTACTTTTCCTCTTAGTTTTATATCTCTCTGCTCACTACTGTTTTCCCAATTCTTTACTGCAGAAACCTGTGTCAGTTGCTGCTGTGGAAAAAAAGGACACAAGCAATGAGAAAGCCCAACAGCAGGAGTCCACAACAGCAGTTTTACCGAACTTAGGAAGTAAAAATCAGACTGAGACATTAAAACTCAGCATCAACAAGGAATCACTTAACTGCACAGAAAGCAACAGCAACAATCCCAAGAAACTTGAATAGCTCATGAATTTCCATGATTAAAACCCCCAGGCTTTTAAAATTAGTTGTATCTGGAGAGATAAAGAAAATGCATGGGGTGTTCATTGCCAAAAGACCTTTTTTAGAACTGGCTTTCAGGGTCTGGCTGAGGAAAATACTGCAGGCCAGTGCCACAAAAAGCTTTTCCTGCCCTCTAGGAGCCAAAAACTGTGACTGGAACAGCAAAGCAGCTCTGAATCCACTTCCCATCTGGTTATCACCACAGCTTTTATTTCCAGTTCCAAATTACTTCTCTCATGTATCCTTTCTGATTTTGTAAGCTAGAATACAGAATTCCTCTTTACAGTTACAGTTACATTTCCCAGTGAGTCTGATGCCTACTGATAACTTTGAACCCATGGAGACACTACGCAGGTCTACGCACACAGAAAAAACTGCTCAACCAGCTCAGTCTTCCTTCCTTCCTTGAAATAAAAAACCATATTCAAAAGTTATAGCCTTTCCAACATATTAAGAAAATAAAGAGCCTCTACCTCTTCAGCCTACTTATTCCAGCTATGGAACAGGCACCATAGTGTACTTCCCTACAATGATTTATTTATATAGGTCCTCTCCACTTGAATGCAAAAGGCACTAATATGCTCTTTAGTTCTGAAGTGCAGGAAACAGTACTTCGGGTTGACAGCTTCAAAGGAGGGCACTTCTGCATGTCCAAAAAATGCTGTGACTGCTCTTCTGTAAAAGTCAAAGGGTTACAAAAGGGAAAAGGCTGCGTAACAAGGTCAAATATTACAGCACCGTATTAGAGCAAGTGGTGATGGAAAAGACTTGAGAGGTCATCTTGTTCATGTCCCTGCTAATGCAAAATTGTTCCCTAGAGAGTAATACAGCAGGAAAGTAGTTGTTATACTAAAATATAGGTTACATAATTCAAGAGAATGGGGCTGGGGAAAGTTGCTAGAAAAGAAAATAATATAGAAGATCTTACTGCTTCTTTAGAGATTACTGTAGCAAAACTGAGGCTAAACCATAATTTTAAAAAGTATGTGGAGACCAATCTTTAATGTTTGTTTCAGTTTACAACTTGGTCTCTGAGTTGCTGACCTGTGTGTTTGTGCTTGAACAAGCACATCAGCCCGTGCCTCCTGAATTAGAAATATTTAATAAGAACATGCTAGTCATGATTTGAGTTTTCTGGTTGTATTCTATTTTAAACACAGTGCCAACATGTTGCTCTGCATGTTCAACCAGTATTAGTAAACAAAGAGCAACAAGAAAACTATAGCAACCCATCAGCAAAAAAAGAAAAAAAATTAGGCACACCCTCACTATCCCTTGAATTATGGATGCCTTATCTGTGCTGACAGCTTGGCAAAAGGCAAAACATCTGACCACAAAGACATCACAGCTTTGTGCCAAGAACCTGAATGAGCTCCTGAGCTTAAGCTTTTCTGTAGCATAGTACATGACAAAATATGTCAGAGGCTACCTCCAAGACCGAGTTGTTGCAATGATCCTAAGTCCAGCCTCAGGAAGTGCATCAGAACTTAATCAGTCCTTTCACTTCAGAGGATGCAGCCTCCTAATTAACCGCACACATTGAAGCATCAGCTTGTTCAAAAATTTGGAAAGCAAGGATGAAACCATTCATCTGATAGCAAGGCAACAAGCAAAAGAGCAGCAGCAACAGTTCATGTTGAAAAGCTGCTTCTCCTCAGCTTGCTGGTAGCAATTACAATGGTGCGTGCAGTTTTAAATACCTGAGCCTGCATTGCCTGTGTGCATGTGAGACCTCCCAGTCTCCTACCCATGCTGCTGGAGGCAACTGGTTCCAACTCAGTGTTAGGGGTTTTTCTGACCATTTGAAGTGGCTAAGACCAAGAATCCACCACAAAATCCTCACACACAAAAACCAGTAGATGTGCCTGTGACTGAGACATACTATCAATATTAAGGATTAGTATTTACTTGTACTTCAGCATCCCCCAGAAACATCAGCCACACAATCACATAGATCCCTTCTGGAAAGCTTCTAGAGGTGGCACATGAATCCAATGGAGCTTCATCTTTAGTATTTTTTATCCCCAAATAATTTAAAAAGAGAATAAGCAAAGCATTCCAATGTAAATGCCATAGCATCTTCAGGATATTTATTTCAATTTTTCATTACATTTAGTGATAGTAATACTGATTTCTAAAACAATTTTTAAGAATTTAAATTCCAAATACAGACCTCCTCAGTCTGAAACTCTTGAAATATCTCCATATAAAAGCCTCTTCCTTATGTTAGGAACTTTACTTGTAGTTCATCTTTTCTACACCTTGCTGTTCTTGTGTACATCCTCTAATCAATTCACATCTTTAAATGTGTAAACCCAGACAGAGCAATTCAACTAAGGCTTTACTGATTTTGAGTAAAGAGGAGAAAGAGCATTTCAATAGACAAAGATTTGGTTTTGCTTTAGTATTACAGTCACACAACAAAGGACAATCCCTTAAGTAACAGTCTCATAGCTCCTAGAAGACGTGATCTCAGTCAAAAACAATAAGCTTGTTAACCAGCTTTGTTCTAATAACTTAAACTGCCTTTTCCCATGTGTCTTGATGCATTTTAGGGTTTTTGGAAGGCTGCTTCTTTAGAATACTTGAAGGATATAGTTAAATTAACAGAAATTAAATTAACAGAGATGGATTTGGAACAGAGGGAGAATGAAGAAATATCAGATGTGCAGAAGGAAAGACTGCAGCATAAATACTTTTAGCAGATGTCAAAGTAATTCAGGGTCAGCAAGTTTCCCATCACTCTGAAATTGCTGGGACACATGAAAAATGCACCATTTTGGCAACTGAAAAGCAAACCCCACAAATAAACTGGAACAGAACCACTGAGATCTCAGGCTAAAACCATGCCAACGCATGACTCTCATCTCCTGCAGATGCCAGATGAAGCACATGGCCAGTCCTCCTGCAGAAGGCTGGGGAGGCTCGGAGATCCCTGCTATCTGCTGGACAACTCGCTTCCCAGCATTCCTACTGCTACTGTACCCTGTGCCTCGCCATCTCCTGGGCCACAGTGGCACACAGGTGTGCAGGTGGCTGGCACAGTGCTGCTCCATCTGCTGTCCCATGTCTTACAGCAAGAGGGACAAGAAGAGGCATCCCAGGAACGCAGCACACGCACCCTGGCTGGATTAACACAGCAGAAAGGAAGGTGACACCCTGGGGCAGCCAACAGCCTCGAGCTTCACGTGGCGCACACAGCAGCCCTGCAAGAGAGCGCTGCTGCTGGCCTGCACTCCAGAGCAATTTCCTTTGTCCTTCAGTTACTATCTTTTATTACCACTCAGACTGATGGAAATACAAAGGCTTTTTCACAAGTGCAGACACCTTTGTACTCTCTTAAGGACCTGTACATGAGACTGCAAAGATTTAACAGCAGAAGTACTTAGGTGTTTCACAACCAGATAAAAATGATGCAAAAGTAGAGTATGTCTCCACTTTCTAAGCACTGTGATTAGGGTGAAGGGAAGTGTCCAAAGCTACATGTACTAAAATCAGGAAATTACTGATAAAATACCACGTTAATCAGGTAGAAATTTCACTTTTGGAAATTCTCCCCCATTTTCATAGCTGAAAAATATCCTAGATTTTCCAGAAACAAGATGTATGATGCTTGTAGGGTCCAGAACAGTGTGGTTGGATTTTTGAGAGGGAATACAAAACAAATATTGGAACAATCACTTCACCCCCATTAACAAACACAACCGTACACCTCTGTGCTAGATGCTTCTCTGAGTTCTATCTGGAAATCTGTGAGTTTGGTTAAGTGCATTAGCAGCCAGAGAGAAGCTGGTATATAAATCCACCCACTGCTCTGGCAACACATTTTCCCTTTTGAAACAAAAGCTGGCTGATGCCTCTCCAAGCAATGATGTGCTGCCCATTGGGGCACCAGCTCTTCACATCTCTCTCTGTCTGCAGAGACAGAGGTGAGGGAGACCTTGGAGCATTCCTACCCTCACTTGGAATGATTTCCTGTCCCCTCAACCTCTCCACATCAACAGTTTTCGCAACAAATAATTTAAATGAAAAGTCACTCAGGCTGTGGGGTTCCTTTCCATATGGCCCCATTCTCTGCTGGGCCAGGGCAGCTTCCAGGCAAGTTTGCAAGTTCCCGGGGTAAAAGGAAAGGCTATCCTCACAGTGCTCCAACCATACCACCCTACCAGACATTTACATTTTCAAACATTCCTCAAGCACAATTTCTGTTTACCATAC
This sequence comes from Falcunculus frontatus, assembly GCA_013398115.1. Lineage (NCBI taxonomy): Eukaryota > Metazoa > Chordata > Aves > Passeriformes > Falcunculus > Falcunculus frontatus. The sequence continues at coordinate 361,144 of VZRV01005810.1, forward strand.
CATGCAGAACTCAGCCTGAACTTGTTTAACACATGTTTGTGTTATTTATCCAAACTCATTCATCACACTTGTAAAACATCTGACAGACAATGGAGGTTTTCCAGTGTGTATCAGGCCTCTCGCTTCATTCAACCACTGATTATTTCCACTTCTAAGTAATTTGACCAAAGCCACACGAAAGCATTCAGCTATACTAAATCTTTCTCTGTTTGTTATTAACTCGGTCACTGGCTGTAAAGAGCTCTATTCCTCTCTCTACTTATCTAATTAATCAGAAGAATATCTATATACACATGTATACGATATATATTAACACACAAAATATATACACACATTAGTTACATAAATGATGTATTTTTATATATGTGATATACATATTCTACACATATAAATACAATAGTTCCTTTTTACGAGGCTCCATGTGATAAGAAAAGCTTAATTGCTACATGGATTGAATTGTCATTTGTACTATAAACACGGCCAGCTGCTGTGCAAAGTGCTTCCCCGCCCAAAATGCACACACTACAGCACACATTACACACATTCAGCTATTTAATGCAAAATTTTTTAATTCCCAGTCATAGGAAAAACACAGTAGCATAAAATCCACGAATTCACAAATTCACTTAGTATAAGCACACTAAGTCAATGGAGTTTTGAATCAGATCCTGAAACTGGAAAGTAAAAACTGTTCTTTCTGCCATTACTGAGCACAAGCACTGTATTTATTGCCTTTTTGCTTCTTGTCTCTTGCAGAAGGAAGATCTTTCACTGTTCCTCTTTTTTTTTTTTTTTGCATACTTTGCATTGCTCATTAATCACACTGACACAAGTCTGTAACTATGAAACTAGAAGCAAGTTAAAAGCTAAGACCTGCAACAACATTAAAAGGACCAAATCCTATCTTCTATCTAGGCTTCCTAGAGTCAAAAAAATATAGTTCAAAAAGTGTCATATGTGCTGCAGGAATTCAAGATCTATTCACTGTTTCCGACAAACACACAACTGATTGCTGTGTGGTTTGGCTGTCTCATGTGTTACTTTTTTTCCCCTTTGGTAAAAAAAGCCATTACGAACTACATCATCACACTTTCACTTGACAGCACAAGCTGGTTAGTGCAGACCTCAGAGTAAACAAATAAGTCCCTGTCCTTTCTCACTTCAGGAATCGGCAGTGTCCTGGGAGTGTGAGGCCAAGGTAAAAGCGGGGGCAGTAAAATGAGAATGAAAAATCTCTGCTTAAGTCAATGGTGTTGTGCCAATGCCTTTGAGAATCCCTATGTTCCAAGGGCTAGTATGGATCTGACCCCTTCATCTTGCTCACTTCCCACCCTATCATTATTTCTAAAGCCTATACAGAGACACCGGAAAATAAGGATGATGACAAGGGATGAGTACAGAAGACAGCTCCAGCAAGAAAACAATAGGGTTTGCACATCTGATTATATTCTATTACACTCAGAAAACAGGAAAATGTGGCTTCTTAGAAGAAATGCAGGATATATTATTACTGTCATCTACAGAAGGAAAACCATGAAGAAATAACCAGTTGCTCAAGGTTGCCTCAGTGGTGCTCCTGGTCTGCAATCACTACTAATCTTTCCTACAGAAAGCAGGCAATGAAGCTGAAGGGACAAAAGACTTTAAGGAAAAAACCCGAACAATATTCTTTTGACTGAGGAACTCTTTCTTACCGTATACTTCTTTTTTATTGCTCTTGGCAAGGCTTTTTACGCAAATAAGTGCCCTACAGCCTACTGTCATATGCTGTATATGAGACAACCTCTCAAGTGTGCACAGAAAACTTCAGCTGATGTAGGATTTGGCAACTTGCTTGTTAAGTGGCACTTCAGTTCATGAGCATATTAAATCCATGATGCATAATCTGCTTGGGCAGCCCGCTAGTTTTAAGATGTTAGTCTAGACCTATAAAGCCCTAAATGTCTTGGGACGTATTTACCCAGGCATTGAGCTTTTCTGGAGGTTTTCTGATGAAACAAAAGTTATAATCAGAAAACGTCAGTCGCTAAGTTGGAAACACTGCATTCAAAATCTCTTGCAGCCAACAAACTTTCTTTAGATCCAAGACAGGATCCCAAAGAAGTTTACCTATAGTCATTGTAACTGAGGGCCCAGGAAGTATATGGTCTTCAGCCCTAAGATTGGTGCTGTGGGAAACTGTGGGACTGCACCATGATGAGGCAAATCAGAGGAGAACAAAATCGCAGGTCCTAAAAAGCTGAGAGCTCTCAGAGCCCAAGCTGCACTGCAGACAGCCCAGAGAGCCCAATCCTGAGCGCAAGTGCCAAAAATCAGTCACAAATTTCAGAAAAGAAAAATTCATTTGTACTCAAGACTTGTTCACTTCAATATCAGTTTTCTGCAGAGGTATTAGGATGGTATTTCCTGCGTAGTTTCCGAGTCGTGCCACAGAATATTGGGTGTGTTTGTGAAAGCTCTGTCACTCCTCACTCCCTGCAACTTCAGGGTTTTGCATGTCTGGAACAATCTTATTTTTTTCCGGTGTTTCATTAGCAGCCCCTTTCTGAGAAATGCCAGGTGGCACCATGCCCAGAATCGCTTGCCAGCTAATCTCAGAGGATTGGGCATTATGCCATTTGAATTAAAAGAGCTCAGCTCTAACTCACTGATAACATTTAGGAATCAAACCAATAAAATGAGAAAACAAAACGAATACAAATAACCTCTGAATGCACACAGATGATAGCTTTTTACTGAAAATATATACAGTTGTAGAGAAAGAAAAAAAAAAAAAGGCAGTAGAGGTCTTTCTTCCAAAACTTAAAACAGGGTTCAAGTGAGAAAAATCAGCTATGATTTCATTATGTTTCTGAAAATAGCAAAAAGAAAAAGAAGGAATTTGCACATTTAAATACAGAGTTAATGTCACAGGGTTCCCTGCAACAGGGAGCTCAAACTTTAGGCAAGCTGTGCTACGCCAATCACCCCATGAAGCGCAGAGGAGAAAGAGAAAGAAAAGAATTTGCATTTGAAGGGAACAATGGAGTTTCCCCCTCAATCCCTTCATTCTGGCATTTGACATGTCCTTCCTAAAATAAAGGCAACATTTTATTGGTCTTCATAAATTAAATCATAAATAGCCAGTTAAAAAGTCTGCATAATCCTGATGTTGTCCACATCAACAGTAAAACATGGGATACTCCAGCATGTGCACGTAGACGAGCAGGGAAGAACACAGACTAATGATTCTGTAAATTATAAACTATTTTTCTAACACGAGTTTTTACGTTTTACAGGCTAGAAATTCTCATGTACAACACACCCCACAGGAGGGGTAAGGGAAGGAAAAACACAAGGCTAATAAGGATGTGACTATTAGGAAATAAAACAATTCAAAACCATTTCCTATAACACAGTTAAAGAAAAATATGGGAGGCAACTTTGGCTTACTCTGACTGCTGTCTTTATAAAGCGTAACTGTGTTATTTACATCTTCTGCTCTATTCTTTCAGAGACCATGAGTCAGTACAGGACAGCTATTTTTCCTTTCACTTCATCATACATGTCTTGGAGGGTCAGATAGCACTGGTCTTGTAGCATTTTACAGCTAATTAACAGAGATAACAGCTAATCAAATTAAATGAATCATACAGAGAAAACCGTCCTTTTCCTGTGGCATAAGATCCAGGAAATTTTTATAGGAGAAACAACTGAGATGGGAGTTAGCAGGTCTCTCTCCATTTTACAAGCAAAGATAAAGCAGTTTTAACTTTGGTTGAAACAATCCCCCAACAGTTCAGGTGGATGAAGGCCTGCAAAAGTCACTTGCTTTTCCTGTTTGCAAAGCACAGACATAAGCTACAGGCAGACACTTCAGCACCCTCCACACAGAGGCAGAGAGGACAAAAACTTGTGTGAGATGCCTGCCTCTCCCTGCCTTTGCCCGTCATGTGCCCTGCTGCCCTCAGAGGACTGTGGGGACCTGCTCACCTTGTGCTCCCAAGGGAGGAGGGGAAGCCAAGTGTCCACTGGGGCTGTGAGAGTCAAAAAGGAGCTCACACGCAGGCAGCTCTGCCCCTACCCAGCACGCTGTGTTCAGCGTCTGCCCTGAGCAGCCCTTGCCACTCCACACAACCCCAGCTCCACAAGCCTTGCCTGAGGTGCCCACATCGGCACCAACAGAGCAGAGACACAGCGCATGGCTTGCTGCTAACACCCATCGCTGGCTCCTGCCATCCACATGTTCTCCTGCAGACACAGCCTGACAGCCCATGCCAGCGGAGCACAGCAAGTAGAGGAGCCTAGACGTGCACCTTGCATCAGTCCTTTGTCCCTTCTCCTGGCACGGCTTGCAGAAATGACCACATTAGAAAAAAGTAAAAAAGCAGATTATTATTGAAGCACTGAATTTCATCTGTAATATCTTAATTACAAAACACACATTTCTTCCAGTGAGAATCACATCTGACTTGCTACTGACCCAGAGAGAAATTGAGAAGGAAAGGTACTAGCTTCTGAGGTGCTATCCATAAAAATGTCTACTATTGAATTTGGTAGCTACTAATCATTCTGGGGTTTCTGGGGTGCTTCATCAATCCTCACCAAAGCTTGCTTGTGACAAGACATGCAACAAAGCAAAACCAGAACCAAACCCTGCTCCAATGACAGCAGAGCAGATTGGACCCAGAAATTAATGGAGGACAAGAAGCGGAATTACAGATGACATTTGTACAAGGTCACTTCCACAGCACAGTAGTGAGTTTTCATACAGATCTTTTAGCTGCTGTGGGGCTAGATTAGTTACAGTGCTTACACTGACAAAGTCAGATGTTTAAATAATTCCATACATCCCATTTCTTTCAAGGTCATTAACATACCTCACAGAAGTCCTCAAGACATCAAATGCTATGGATAGCCAGAAACTACCCAGGTTTGTCCTCTGTGTTATATCACATCCATTGTCAATACTAAGCAGTCATATAAGATGAATTTGCAAGAAACATAGGCACACAAACAAACACATACATATAATCAAAGCATTTTGTGCCATTTGCATTTTTAGTACCTTGTTTTAGTAAATTTTTGATCAAAATACACTGTTGTTTTCCTCGACCAATAATATGACTGGTAATTTATCAAATACTTGAATACCAGAAGAAACATTTCACTGAAAAACTACATGCCCTGAAAGATATTAAGGAATACCCACTGCAACTGCTTTTGCTTTGGCATTCTGGCCTTCCCCCCCTCACAAACTGTGACAGCAGACAGATTATAGTTTACAGACTGTAAGTAAAGTACCCAAGATAAACAAGATTGTTAGTCATAAGCAATCAGAAAATCACCTCACTTCAAAATCTTTGACACTAGAAAACAAAATGAAAAAAAAAAAAGAAAAAATCAAAGTTACTGTGAGAAGCAGCCCAGGATCTGAACTTCAGATTCGATTACTCCCTAAGTCCTGGATTCATAGATGAGCCTGAACATGGCAAACGTGCTCTCTCCAAAGACTAGCAAAACAAATGAGACTTTACCATGTAATTAAAATCAAGCATCATTTTTCTGTCATTACATCAGAATTTGCCTAAAGAAATCAACATTCCTAAAGCTGGAGCACTCTAGCCATGCTACACGTGCTGTGGAAGCAGGTTAAATTAGTTGGGAATCCTGAATGCCTAGTATCTGCCTTCAATTCTCCCTGGCAGTTACTTCCTTAGCACTAAACTACAGCGAATCAGTACACTGCCAGGCATATTTCCTATTCCTTCTCTTTCTGAGATATTGTCCTATGAAAATCCTAACTAAAAGAAATCTCTTGCAGGTGGACGGGAATTACTTCCCAGGCTACAGCCTTCAGAACATCACTGCACTACCTACCCACCAAAGACTTCTGCCACTAGATAAACATGTTTGTGTGTCCCTTGGTCACGCTTTTGTTTTCTCTCAGACTGCTTTCCGAAGGACAAAGCAAAAGACTGTGAACAGATTTGTGTAAGTGCTTTGGCATGGGAATGACTTCACATAGCAGCATTTCCATACCACTCTGATGGGGTAGGACAGTGCTGGTCCAGCAGCACAAACTGACGTCACACGAGTTTGTTCTGTCTGGAGACAAACTGCTCCCACTCCCTATAGACCAAACCTGCAGAATCCACAGACACAGTTCTACCTAAATCTGAAGAGATTAAGTAACGGCAAAAATGAACTTTTTTTTTTCACCTACAAGACAAGCCCAAAAAAAAAATCACCAAAAAGCTACGGAGATATGGTATGCGCACATTTGGTTTGCGTTTTCCTCCCTTTTGACAAACCTTTTCGTTTTAGGCAAAAGTAGCTTTCATGACAAGTCCTTGGTTGAAATCCTTGAAACTTTTACTCATTTGGCTCACTTAGATGAAAGCCCAAATCACAAAAACTTTTGTTTTCATGGCATCCCCAGCAAGCGGAACCAAAGCAAAGACTTGACGGCTATTTTACGTTTGAAATATTGGCTTCAAAGCAATGGGGACAGCACAGTGTGGGTGGGCCTGACGCTACAGCTGTCTTAAAACAAAGAGCCTATATATCAAAAAAAGCTCACAAGAGACAGGATTTACCCGGAAAAAATTATATCCAACAGAAATGAAGATGAGGAAGAGGACATGCATGCACATGTGTTCAGGGAAAGCAGGGGGAAAAGGGTAATGGTACAGTTAAAAAAACTAAAAACAAACAACAAAAAGATACTGAAGAATGTTGTATCCACTTGCAGCTGTAACCATTTCAATGGAAAATATTTTTTAAAGAGCTTTCTGATTGCATTACACTATCAGTGCAGTATCATAAAAATTAGAAGAGCTGGAGCTAGTAATGGGGCAAAACACTCAAAAAAGGATTTGTATTCAAATGAGACATCCCAGGCATCTATAAACTGACTTGGAATAACAAGATCCAAAGGGTAAGTGAATAAAAATGTCGATGAGGTGGTTAAAGTTTAGATCATTCTTTTCATCTCTATAGTCCATTGCAAGGGGTTGGGAGTGATTTTGCTGTTTAAGCAATGGGAAGTAGCAAACATTAAAATACCAAACACAAAATTCTTGTCGGCATGTATTATCAAAATAATAGCCTAATTTTAAACAGAAGTGAAACAGATGAAGGTTACAGGAGCAAATCATTGCCACAATTGTGGCTGTGCCTGAGTTTGCCAATGGAGTTTATGGCAGGTGAATATTATGATTGCAGCATCCGTTTAAAACATTTGACAGGCTTCCAGGCACTGGGAGCTGTAAGTTCCCAGAGCCTAGATTCTCTCCTCTTACTGTTGCAACTGCTGAAGGCAGTGTGTTCACACAGCAGCAGTGTCTTCCTACGCCTGTCCCAACAAAAAGGCTATCAGGAAGTAAATCAGTGTGGGCTCATTCTGTCCCTCCCTCCTGGGACTGCACGTAACAATACAACACAGCTGGACACAGCCACCTCACCTCTGAAAGATCCACTTTGCTAATGAAAACTGATGAAAACGTCACCTGCTGTTTTGGAAAGGCCACCATGGTGCCACAATACACACACTATGCTTGAAAATGGCATTTCATCAAATCTCAGAGGTAAGCTGGTTCACCTTTGGGACACAGGCATTGCAGATTTGAGATGAGAAGTGAGAACTGTAAAGACACACACCCATGTAATGCTGAAATCAAAACCCTGACACCTCCCCCTTGGAAAAGAAAAGTGCTCTGGGTTATGCTGCAACATGTCAAACAATATTAGGAGCCTCTCCCTCAGAACTGGAATCTTGATGACCCACACCACACATACCCACCATTCTCAACAGCCTGACAGAGCTGTGGTTTTTTTGGACCAGCAATAAAGAACATCACCATCAGGGGCAGAAGCATTAGTTTAAAGCAGATCAGTATACCTTTGTATTATAAATCTCTTCCCTCTCTCACACACACGTGCACAGAAACCTGCTATTCACCAGCTGTTCAACAAAATGATTTCTGTGTAGAAGCTGGGACCCTTCAACTAAGAATAACCATTTGTCAGGGCAGAGCGATCTCCTTGATACCTAGAGAGAGAGGACATCCGTAGCTCCATTTGCTCCCAAAAGGGCACTTCACTTCAGGGGTCCCCCCACAGATGAAAGCTGTAAGTCCCTTCTGCAAACCTCTCTTTGTTTTGTTTTTCCCCTTTGCCAACTATGATGACTCTAGAGTCACTGATAACAAAAGCAGATGTTTACAGCCACATGGGAGGCTTCCCTGTATACAGTGGCTACTGCATTACACTGCATTAGTCACTCCATGACATCTACCATATGTATCACATTGATTAGTAGGCATTTTAAATCCCATTGACAGTGGTGGGATTAGATGTGCACAAATATTAAAATGTGGACTCCTTCCCCATATGGTGATCATAAAAACGATTCTCTAAAACGCTGGGTTTTTTCAGGATCCTCATTTCCCCAACTGAAAAGTGTGTGGATGGTTATATATCTTGTTGAGAAACAAAAATGAGGTTTTCTTAGTACTTAATGCAATTGCAGGATCTATGATGAAGCCTTCACACTGGTCTTTTACATATTTTTTATATATTTTAGAAAGCAGAATTTTCCTTCTGTTTTGCATATTTCTGGAGACAGTGCAAATATCTCTGTCATTCAACACAATTGACAACTTTGGTAGATTTCTCTACTTTATATATCTAGAAAAGGTTCTGAAAGAAGAAACAAATATCCTTAAAATGACTCACTGATACCTTCATTGCTCCCCGGCCCCGGCCAGGGAAACTCAATCTGTGAATTGCTTCCTGCCATCCACTTAGTTTTGTTTGTTTTCCTCTGGTTCAGTACAGATTATTGGTCTGATTCACCAACTGCCTTTCATCTGACACCAAACCCCTCCACTCTGACCATCAGATTTGCTTTCATCTGTGCTAAACCCAGTACTGGGGCATCTGATCTTCTATCAGCTCCATCCATAATCATTATTACAACTAAGGCCTGTTAGTGCCAGTATAAATGCTAGATCATTGGAAAATTATGGGTACAATTTACAGACTAAGCATTTCCCTGAAATTGCAAGTACAGCTTTAAACTAGTAACTCACACAGACATCAGTGCATTAAATGGAACGGAATTACTCATCAGCTGAGACCAAAACATCCTCAATAAACTTGTATTAGGCATCCATGCACAGAAGAATCTGATTATCCTATGCTGATGGAGACACAGATTTCATCCATCAGATGAGGATGGGTGTAACACGTGAAACTTTTCTGGTGATTTAATTTACAAGACTTGGTGTATGATGCTGTCTGGGATCTGGCATTGTTACAACAAAATCTCAAGGAGATGACTTCCAAGAAAATACATTTTATAAACATCACCTATTACTGCAAGCTCTGTGGTGCTGACTTCCAATCGCACATTCATTTGCTATGCCAAGCAGAAATGTGAAATCTTGTATTATTATCTGAATATAACTTAAAGGGACGCTGGGATTCAGCTGTTGTAACTAACGAAGCCCATTTTTAGTGTTCATTTACTGTCATAATGGGAACAAGCTGTTTTCTTTACAAGGCTGATTTCATGCTCAGCATGGCCTACTGCAGTATATTCATGAGGAACAATAAAAGTAGATAAAATTATCAGATAAAATCCCTGATCTTTCCTACAAATAACTAAGGTGTTACAAAATCAGATAAAAAAGCATTTTGTTTAATGAAACACTAGGTAACAAACTAGATGGCTTGGTCCATTTTTGCTGTACTGCAGCATGCACAGCCTGCTGGGTCTCCTGCCCATGTGCATCGGGATCCAAGCTCTACTGTGAGAGACAAACAGGACAGTTCTAGCGCAGCCAACCCTACAGATTAGGGTGTTTGGGATCTGTGTGTTGGCAGGGCTCCAGGAGGCTCTGCAGCACACTGGGGATCTGGTAAGAGCAAACACACATGTTAAGTCTCAAAATCTCCCTGGCACAGGGTAACAGGTAACATGCAGGGGCATCTCTCCACCTTCTTTCCCTGCCCTCCCCAGCCCAAAGGGACAAGAAAAGGCAACTTTGCAAATAACTATGTATAGGGATAACTTTTTCTTAGCAAATTTCCTCAAAAGATGTGAGATTTTCTGAAAGATAATGGTGAACGATTTTAGGGGCAACTCAAGCTTTTCAGTAGGCTGAATTCACAGGCACTGAGTGCCCTTAAACTGACAAGCAGCATCCGAGATCTGTCTCCTCCACTACCTCCTTCTCTTCATGTCATGCAAAGAACTGTTGGGGCTACAAACTCAGTGCTGTTTTTCGTATCATCGTACTGGTAGTAAATGTAAGCACAACTCCCTAGACAGAACTCCTTGTGCTGGAAAGATGGGAGAATAGAGCATTTACATTCGGGAACATTTTTCTCCATTCTGGCGCAATTTGTGCTTCGCATGACAAAACAACACTGCATGGAAGACAGCATCTGCGGCTCTGCCAACTCTCAAGCATGCCAATGAACTCTGGATAAATTTTAATTTCACACTAAAGAGCTTGATAAGTCTCATTGGGACCTTCCTGTTAAGTATTCCAACTGAGAGATTCTGCCAGCTGCAAGCTAATCCCGTCGAGGTTAGCCCTTGCTGCAGCTCTCGAGAGAAGTAGGAGATGCATCAGGCTGCATGCACACATTTCTCCTTACATATCAGCTACTGCCTCACTGGCTCTTACATCTATACCGTAAGTATCTTCACAATCCTTTCTCCTTGACCAGAATTAATTACAAAGAAAGTGATCTGGGAGGTGAAGAACTGATTTTCACTTGGACAACCCCAACACAATCATACTCCTGCAAGCAGGCTATGCCTTGACTACTAAATTCCTCAGCACCTGTAATTGTGAGTGAACCCCCAAAGCAGAAAATACCATTTTTGTGCAAAGATTAAGTATTAGTCTTTGCTCAGCTATTTTTTTATTATTTTCTCATATTTAAAATGGGCAGAATAGTACTTTCATACTTAAATGAAATTCAGACATGGCTTTGGAGCAGGCTACTTTAAGTTGTTTTGTGATAGATTTATTTGTAAGCACGAGTCAGACATAAATAGATTTCCTAATGGATGCAGGATGGCACCAAACATTTGTTACATTCAGAACAGATTAGTTTTACTTTAGAGGGAGCAGAGGCAAAGCTGACACATTACACACAACTACGTAAAATGCCAATCTCCAGCACAAGAGGTATGAGATTTGCTGCTATGCACCTCTTGCACCTGGGTTTTCAAATAGCCGGGTAGTGGAGCCAAATGCCTTCATGAATGTTGTTGCACTTGGAACTTCACTTAGCTGCACGGCCAGCAATTTGCTCGCTGTTCAGACCCTCATCAGAGACCTGAATGGCATCTTGCATTATTACTCAGCAGCTTTTAGACTTGAAAATAATTTTAGAGTAGCAAGGGGGGTGCAGGGGGAGTTGTCAAGATGCTTTAGCTCCGATGGCTATGATCTAGGATTTCAATCTACTTTTGAAACAGCATGATTCCTGCACAAGTCCAGCACGAGAAGTTGAGCTCTGCTATTCAGTGGCACCACTCCTTCCCTAGCAGCAGACGCTTGGAAACAGCAGAAGGTGCAAAACCCAACTGACTCCAAGTTCTCCAAAACATTAGAAAAACATGAATCTGAAGCTCGCAGCTGCATTTTATCAGATTTATCCATATAAATAGACCAAACCCAAAGTGGATCCAGACCTGAACTTTTCACCTTGTGTCCCTCTGTGACGAAAATGTATCTCATTTTGTTACTCAGGCTAGAAATTCTTTAAAGACTTATATTATATTTCTAGCTAAGGAATGACGCTCTCACCAAAACCCTACTGTGCTATGGTGCCTAAAATAGTTAGCTCACTAATACTGTCCAGGTTTGGAGGTTACATTCTGAACAACATGTTTTGACTCAATAAAGATTTTTTAATAATCTTTTCAGTTTTCTCCCATCATTTATCTTCCTGGAGTATAAGCAGTCTGAGCCTGGACTGGTTACAAATACCAGTGAAGAGAACACTGCTCTCCTGTGGGCACTACCAGAACATCATTAGGAGAGGAAGAGATATTCAGAAGGATATCACAAGTCTTTTGTCTGGTCTTCAGTGTATCATATACCTTGGAATGTCTCATTAACTCTTGGATAAATGTCTCCCATAACACATAATAAAATTACTGGTGACTGATCAACTGCACTTCTTTACCAAGCCCTATCTTTCATCAAAACCAGATATTTGCACAGTGATTCTGCGGTGTTTCTTTCCCCAAACTTAAACCCAAAAGACCCTAATTTCAAATCTGCAAATAGCAAAATTTCAGACACCATTATAAAATAAAAAAGTATGAATCACATGGAAATCACATGCACTAAACACAAACATTATTAGTATGTAGGTTTTGGGGAGATTTTAGATCTCAGAAGTTGGGAGTTTGGGTTTAATTAACACATTTTGCTGGAGCCAACTGTCCTTTAGTTGTCCTAGTATGAAATGAGGGAGATGCTGATTTTCTTGTTAAAGAACAAGTATGGATAATGTTACTGTTTTCCAAGTTCTCTCTCAGAGAGTCAAGCTCAGACAGCTTTGTGCTGCAGTCACCACTGCATTCAGTGTCCAGGTAACAAGAAAAGACAGCACTGTCTGATGCCTGAGCATCTGCATTGCACTTGACTGAAGCCAGCCTGCACAGAGACAACATAGGGATCTCCAAGCTGGTAACACAATCCAGTTAGTTTCCTTATAACAAACCCAAGGTGATTTTACTGGGTTTTGCAATAAAAATTTATAGGCAGATGTCAGTTTTTAGACTTATTCAGATACCAAAACAAGTTCAAAGCATCTCCAGGCAACTTCTAAATCCTGAGGGACCTACCTCCTTGACAACTGAAAGGGGCAGATAGCTCAATACAAAGGTACTGGAAACAAAAAGCAGCACAAGAGCTTGCTACAGCCACAGCTGGCTACACTGTGCTATATTTAAATGGAGGATGGGCCATGCTGCTCAATCACTCTAAGCAGGACAACTTTCTTAAAAATTAGTGGAAGTTGTCAGTGGATGGCAGGATTCACAGTCTGGTTTTTTTTTTTCTTCTAGGTCTGTTTGAAAATCCATCCAATTTAAAGCTTAATTTTAATTGTTTAGTTTTGTGGAAACAGATGATTAAGCTTCACAAAAAGCAACAGTGTTGACTCACAGGAGATGGGTGAAGCAGACTGCTTTTAAATGAAGTAACAGCTTTCTAGACCACTTCTGGAGAGCATCTGCTGTTCCACTCATTCACTTGTTCTCTAAGGAAGTTTTTTCCTCAACTTAAATTCATCACTAGCTTGTTTTTTCTTGCTTTGGTAGTGATGGGAGTCAATCCTACCAAAAGACAATTTTTATTTATTACTAACCTTACAACTCCTAACAGCAGTAAACTTATGTTTGCGTAAAACACACTTACAAATAACCAGTGTTCTGCTCTACAGCCATACAAACATAGAGGAAACCTAACATACGAAAAAGAATAAGCAAGTCCTCAAGGTGTGTGTATTTACAGGGTACAATCACTCGAAAGGAAAAAAGTGTAAAGGAATTAATTTTTCCATCAATGAATCAAACCAATTCAGATTTCCCAATTTCTTAAATTACTTGAGATATGTGCCCCCCACCCCTCTTACCAAGGCTTCAGTGCTTCAGCATGTCCCTCAAACAGCTTCTTACAGCCCACAAAATTATAGTATCTACACGAGAGGTGCAGAACTCAGATGTGCAAAACACTGTACTGGGTATATAAGAAGATTCCTGATCCTTGATCCAACCCTGTTGCAAACTAAATTAAGAGTAACACTGGCCACACTGCTGTGCAGGATGCTCACAGGTATTAGTTTGGAGAAATCTACTCTCATTTTAGTCCATGAATATGCAACACAAAGAACACTGGATTAAAACAACTCCAACGTAAGTCCAGGTTTATATAAGTCACAAGATGGCTTTGAGCTGGCTACCTGCACTGGGAGCCAGGAAACCAGAGCTCAGTCCTTCACAGAGGTCTCTCTTGCATTTGTTCCTGTGCTGCTGCAGATGCAAAAGCAGCAGATCCTGCTGAAAGGCAAAGGAAAGCATGGGAGCAGCAGATCTCCATTTATGCTAAGCAGAGAGGAGTGGACTCTCATAACAACGGATCAACTGTGCCACCCAAGAGCTCCTCTCATCATCACCACGGCATCGTCCATCCCTGGCGGAAATCTTGAACTACCTTAATTACAAAGTGCCATGGTTTCAGTTTGCCATACCTGCTAAGAGCAGTCAAGGTGCAAACATGTTTCTACACTCAACTCAGAAAAAAAAAAAGTATAAAGTTACAGAATCAAAAATAATTTATCCTGCAAAATGGAAGTCAAGGACACCTGGTCCAACCACCCACTCAAAGAAAGGCTCTGAAAGCCTAGGTATGAGCTAGCTGCTGCACTGCATGCAATAAAACCAGAAAACGTTAAGACACCCAATTCCAACATTCTCTTTAGTGGGACCATAGTTGGCTACATCTAGTTGTGAAGTCTCCATTGTCCTAAAGGGAACTATCAGATCCACTTTCTTCCACTGAATGGTTGTCAAATGCAAGGGACATATCACTTGAATGGCTGTTTTTTCTAACCAAAGACATCCATTACACCCAAGAATCTGCAGCTGTTAAAAATGCTTAGGCTCCTACACTGAAATAGCTGTCTGGCTACTCAGAAGCAAAGGGGGAGACTTTACAGGGTGGTTAAGAGGGAGCCCAAATTTAAACAAGAGACATAAAAAAATACATACACTTGAGCTGAAAAAGAGAGCTGACCAGAAAAGAATTAGAAATAAATTCTTGCAAATGAGAGAATTAATGTAGACAGTGACCAAATTATGGGTGGGAAAAGAAGAAGGAAAAGAGCAAAATATCATTAATGATTGTACTTTTCTTGTTTCCAGACTTTGAAAGGATTTCAATAAATACTAAAAGATAGGGGTGCTTTAGAGATAAACGACTTTTATCCCATCTGTCTCTCTCACTGCATGAGTTTAAAATGGCAGTGCTTCTTAGTACTATATATGAAAGGTAGGGACTTGAGGGACTTGCTCACATTGCTATGTCAAGTGAGAATCTCCAACAGTTGGCAAAGTTTATTCAATTCACATCTGAAGTTCTCCCTGCAGGCCTTCTGAAAGTATGCAGTGTGTGAGCAAGTGGCAGAACAAGTGATAAAACCCTAGTTTTACTAAAAAACAATGGATAGCTTCCTGTTTGCTCCAAGAGGTTGCATGTGGCCATGAATATCTGGTTGCTTTACTGGTCTGCCTATCTGATTTACTTAAAACACTCTTTTTGCTTTAACATTTTCCTCTCTGTGTGCTCTAAGAGTATTTGAGTTCTGCCTGAACCTTGGTAGTTATTTCATGACTGTACTGCCAATTACTGCATTAAGCATACAGCTTTTTGGATCTCAAAATCACTTTAGATAAATGAATGTATATCCCTTGCCTATTACACCAACCAGACTTTGTGATTTCCCGTTACAGCTGCTTTCCTAAGATATCCCTCAGTTAAACTGTGTAATCACACTAATTCTGTACTCTCCCACAGCCTAGACTTATTTCCTGATGTCTTTCTCACCATTCAAGTGTTTGCTCTAAAGACAGCTACAGACCTTCAGCCAACATCTGCTTTGCCACAAGGAATATATCCTGGCATGAAGGGCCGGGAGGTGACTTCCAGCTAGGGGTGACAGGGGCTGGAACCAAAACAAAAATGCCCACGTCCACCTGTTCTGCTTATGGACCCTGTGGTCTCTAGCCAGATGGGCAGGATATTTCACACATAAACCCAAAATGCCAATTGTGCAATTCCTTACAGAAAATAAGCCTCTGGCCACTCAGATTTAGCCCCATCAAACACCTGCCAGCAAAGCAAAAATAACCCAGCAATCCTGCAGAGCATGAAACAGTGAAACAGTGGATGTCAGCACATCACAATGGAACCTCAGCACCATCAGATGAAGAGAAACCACAAATACTTCAGCAACACCTTTGGTGAAAGTATACATTCAGCCATAATTAAGCACTGAAACAGAATGCTGCTATTTAGGTATTGTTTAAAATGTCATGCATTTAAAACACCCACTTTTGAAAGGTCTCCTCGGGGCATATGAGGAGATCAAGTGTCTCACAATGAGGTTACAGTTTGGACAGACAACAAGAAATGTGACTGTCTGCAGTTGGATTTTTATACATAACTATCAGTCCCACCATGCAGCTGATAGTTCCCCTTTTCAGTAAGGAAGGATGTCATTTAACTGAGAGTAACCCATGACAATTTCTGATTCCTCTGAGAAACTCTCTGGGTAGGCATATCTGGATCCATGTTAAAGGTTAATAAAGTACTCAAAAGTCACGCTGAAGTAAAACATTTTTGAGTTTAGAACCTTGCAAATATCATGACCTGTTACATTTATGACATCTTTTCTAATTAAGCAGTTAAGATTTAATGTCATAAATTAAACATCTCACATCAGAACTTATCCATAATCAAGCTCTTACAAAGACAAACTGATATATACCTGCTATGTACCAATTTCAGATCAAATCACTATTGAAACTGTTGAGGAAAATTTGTCTATGAAATTCTCATGTTTCCTGTGAATTTGGATTTTTTTTTATTCAGACATATAAGTAAAATATTTCAGTAAGTGGATAATCAAGATTAACGTACAATGGCTTACCATGACAACAGTTTGATTCCAGTTCTTAACGGAAAGTTATAATTATTGCCATATTACTGCCATAAATGCAACACAATTTAGGATTACAACTTTCTCAACTCAGAAATTGCTTGTGCACACTCAACAGTTGAAGCTGTTTAATACAGTTTCTAATCCTGCATAAAATCCTATAACTACAGAAGCCTTTGGATTTTCCCGCAGTTGAACTCTCTATTCAGTACATTTGAATTATTTCAACTTCTCCCACCCTGTCCCAAGTCCTTTCAGCTTCTACAGCAATAATGCATAAATATACAGTTAATACAGAGAAATAAGAAGCTATTTTGAAAAATGTCTTCCAAAGCCACAGTAATTAGAACAACGATTGAGATTGAAAGGTGTAGCTCCCAAAACCCAAGTTTTCACAAAGGTTTAAACTTCCTCTCTGCCCAAGTTCTTCCCTTGGAAACCAGAGACACCCTGCTAAAGCATGGGCATCGTATAGTTGGGGAGCTAAACTGTGCCTCCTTAGCAAGCTGTGAATGTCACAGAGAAGTTTCAGGTGGTTCAGCTCTTGTCAACAATGCTGAGGCACCCATTGCATCTGCCCTTGCATTTCTGCTGATATGATATCTGAGTAACTGTGTGTGTGTATGCGAGCAAGGCTGTGTGCAGTTTCACGCCTGAAGCTCTGCTAATGCCGGTCTGCATTCAGCACACACCCCTAATGACATATTTTTAGGACTGTTGAGAGCCTTAGTGCACCCCTGCTCTCCTCTGCTAGCCATAACATGGTACCACAAATAGCTTAGCAGTTGGCAGCACTTTCTATGTCTCTTAAAAAGTTACTTCTGATCACAGACCAGGCTTTTCTACACGTACTGTTCTGCCCAAACAGGCAACATATATTGTGGGTGTAATGCTATCTTTTTGGGCAAATATCCTAGGCAGAATTTAACTTTTTATTTTTTAATCGTTTGATCTAGAATTGCAGCCTGAAGACTCAATATGAAATTGCAGCAAACGCTGTGTTACTTCTTTCATCTTGGCTTATTCTATATTGTTTAGAGAAATTCCACAGCAGCAGGGCTAAGCATAACATTTGTTCTCATCACCTTTTAAGCTCCAAGAGTTATCTGTTGCATCAGATCCAGTTTTTACCTATAGTCTTCTCTAAAATCACCTCGTATCTGTAAGTGGCCTTAGGTTTGAAATACAGTCTGAAATCCCACTCAGATGCAAGAGACTGACTGAAAAATACTGGGAAACTACCCAGGCACAAAACTGTAGTGGAAGGTAATCAATCTTGCCCTTATTCCCGACTTGTTCCTTTCAGCCCTCAGTTACACACAACCTTTTGTCTTCTCCACTGCCTGCAGCAGAACAAAACCCATGCACAGTTCAGCTGCCTTCCCTTGGAGAAGGCCTGGTGAAAGTTGCCCCAACAATTGGCTCGCTGTTGGGAGAAACCTGTCTTCTAGCCACCATTAAAATACATCATCTGAAAAAGGGCAAAAAGCATCAGCCTAAAACATTCACGGAAATGCGTACCAGTAAAGTGGCTAGGTATCTCAAGATATGATCTATGTGATCATATTCCTGTGTTCTCCAGGTACGGAAATAAAAAACAGGCATCTGTCTTCTTTAGTAATATATAAGAATACACTGAAAAGTTTTACCTCAAGGCTATAAATTATGAAAAGAGATTTTGCATAGCCTGGGAAAACGCTTCAAACTGGCAGAGCTTCCTCCAGTGTTGTGAAAATGTTAAATGAGAACACAGCCAAGGCAAGGTCTAAGGGTGGAGGGATTTAGAAAAATACAAGTATTTTCAACTCAACATTCCCAACTTTTTTCAGCTCTGAGATTAACAGTACACTGAGCTAAACTTAATAGAAAAGAACAAGGGGTTGTGTTATCCAGAAGGCCACAGGGTAAAAGTGCTATCTGTGCCAACTCCAGCACAGACCGTGAGGGACCGAGGGGAACAGGCTATTTAAAAGATCACACACATACCAACCAAATAACCACCACAAGTGACAAGAAGTACTCACCTGGTCAGTGCTCTCAGAGCACAGGTCAAGGAAGTCACAGTGCCCGTGGAGCATGAGTTGCCTACACCAAAGGCCAGCAGTCACCTCTTGAGCTGAAAGCTGGCCACTGAATCCTGCTGCCAGGATGCACTGGGGAATCCTGATTCCCCCTGACACACAGCATTCAATATTCTGGGGACAAGCACTTCATTCCCTCAGCCAACAAGTCCAGGAATATTACAAGCTACTCCCATTTTCAAACACATCTTCGTTTATAAATTTCCTATACACTGACCAGATTTTATCAACAAATGAGTAAAAAGCTCAAACAGGTATAAACACCTTAACCATGTACTTATCAAACTCTTACTTGTTTCTCTTACATAATAAAAGCAAAACTGACAGTTGACCTGCAATTTCCAAGGTTTACCAAAGTCAAGTGGTATAATAAAAACTGGCTGTAGTCTTCAGGACTACTTTCAAAAGCAGAGAAGTGACTTAACAGCCAGGGTCAAATCCTGAAAAAGTGATGTAGGATACAGACCATAAATGCTTAAGTGGCAGCATGAAAGAGGTAATTTTTCTTTTCCAAGTGGCAGTGTGAGCTGATAGGAACTCAGCAGAAGCTGAGTCAGTTCCTGGAGCTGACCCCTCTCTCCAGGTGCTACGCACCCCTGCTCCCAGGGCAGCGCTGAACCTGCTGAGCCACGCAACACCTACCCACGCACCACTGCCCGTGCCCAGCTTGTGGATACCAGCTTTGGGCACATCTGCAAGGGGAAATGGAGACTCTTGCATTCATGGAACTGTACTGCTTTCAGACAGGAACCTGTCACAAATTCATTGATGCTTTGATTGAGTTGTCAGAGGCAAGGGAAAGGCACGTACATTCAATGCCTCCTTTGCTCAAAGTAGGCACCCCTGAATTTGGACCCAGCCTCTGGAATAAGCTCCCACACTCCCTCCTGCTGCACATAAGATCTCCAGTACAATCACGCTGTGCTCCAGAGACACTATCAGGCCCCATGATTTGACTCCACACTTTTCAAACTCATGTTCTTGTGCATTCCTGGTTTAGAAAGTGCTTCTTCAGTGACACTACACAGCTGAAACAAACAATAACAGGTTTTTCAAGGAGTTTATCTGAAACATATTTGCATTACATTCCACAAGGGATTATGCAGCACAGATGGAGATAAAACAATCAACAAAGTTCTTTATGCCAGATTAGGAAGGAGGGAGACATGGTACCCACAGCCCTACCCAGAAGCTATACAGGTCTATATACGAGACTCAGGGTGGAGATAGAAAGTCACATTGGAATTGGGGGTGAAAAAAAGAAGATACAATACAGAAAAAAAATGCAGTTTATACAAGTTACTACTGTGCAAAAAGTGGAAATGACAAAAAGCCTCGCAAAATATAATACACAACATTCTAATTTGGGGGCGTGTTAATCATCTTAACTAAAATAATCATAAATAGTTTCAGTTATGCTTTGCACTTACGATCCAGTTTCACTAAAATGATGTGAATATATAGCCTCAAAGACTGCCGAGTAATATAAAAATATTCTTAATAACAAGGTTTATAGGTTTCTCTTTTTCTTGTTTGTCTCAAGAGAATTAAGTCAAGGTAGTTTTCAAACAAACACTGAAGAAAGCAAAGAATGTGCCTGAAACTCCTGCACTTCAAAATTCAAGAAAAGATGTCCTTACAAAGTCAAGATATGAATAACAATCCTTAAAAATGGTTGGTATCTCTCATCTTTTTCACTCTACATACACACCCATACACTGGGCTGCTGGAGCAGCAGCTAAGAGACAAGACTTCCCAGACCATAGCTTGATAAGAGAGAACTGGGCTGCTCCATTCCCACAGGAAACGCCAACTTGAGGAGATTGCACGTGTAGTTAATTCCAGTTAGCAAATTATTTTCTAACAACACTAACACTTCAAAAAAACTCTTATTCTGAAAAAGAAAATCAGACAGGGCTGCAATACATGTATATACAAGAACCTGAAGATTTTGAGACTGAGAATAAGAAGACAAACTAAGCTGCATAAAAACCAGTATTTTGCCAAACAAATATCAGTAATAACACGGAAAAACCAGAGAGTATGGGACATATCTGTAATTTCTACCTCTGGAACTCACAAAACACTGGTTTCCAATATTCCTTAGAAAGACTCAGCCTACTGACTTACAGCTAGTGTTAAAAAAAAAAAAATCATTTTACTTCCATGTCAAGTAAGATGAGTATAGATGTTCTGCAAAAAGACCATAGAAGGAAGAAAGGAGGTGAAGAACATGTCTGTGTATTTTCTAACTGAGTTTCAGCTATTGTTAAACTAATTTTCTGGCACTTGAATGTTTTAAGAAAAACAATATTTACAGAAAATTATGGAGAACTGAACTTATTCAAGGAATGCTGCTCAGCTTACAAATCAGATTTTTTTATGCTGCTAGAATACCCACTGCCTTGCAAACAGGAACAGAAAGGGTGACTTCTCAATCTCAACTCAGGTCCTCACCTTACAGAGGGGGAAATTCTCACTTGCAAAGAAAATTAAGCCTAGGTGGACAGTCTTATTTTGGCATGTTGCGCACCTTCAGGGGTTTTTTTTCCACAGTATCCAATAAAATCTTCTACTAAACAAGAACAGGGAGTTTATTTCCTCATCTCCTTTCTCCACTCTTGCTTCACATTAACAGAAATATTATAATTTAATAATACTTCTCTTTACAGATGAACATGGTAAAAATCTTTTCCCTTTTGCACAGTGTTGTCACTTGCTTTGAGACGCACAACAGACTCACAGACCTTACTGTGGGACAAAATCATAACATCAATGTTTCTTCTATATTTCAACAGCTGATTAAATGCCTCAGATGAAAGTTACGTGAAATTTTAATCAAGACCAAACTGACTTACAGCAACAGAGCTCACGATGGCACTTCGGCAGGCCATGCTTGGCAAATGTACCCTCTTAAATCTATTTCAGCCGCCAAAAGGAGATGTGGGGCATGAAGCTCCTTGTATGCCCCACTTTGCATTACATATTCATGGCTCGCTTGCTGAGGTTCCGATGGAGGGGTAGCTATGTTGACATCAGCATTTTCCAGATACACCTCCAAATACTCGTATTTAAGGGTGGTTTCAGCATTGATACTAGACAGGAAAACTAAAAAAACCCAAACCCTTGCATGGCCCAGGACTGTAAAGACAGAAACCAGCATTTTGAGCTGTAACAGGAAGAGGCTGATAGCTGCATAGCATTTGGAAGAATGATGGAAAGCAACTGAAGAGAGTCATGGAATACATGAAGAATAATTAGTCTCCATTAGCCAGGCTATTTTCAGTGACAGGATAAGAGGCAGTGAGCACAAACGGAAACAAAGGAGGCTCCATCCGGACATCAGGAAGCTCTGAGTGTGACCAAGCACTGGCATACATTGCCCAGGGAGGCTGTGGAGTCCCCATCCCTGGAGATGCTCAAAGGCCATTTGGACAGAATCCTGGAAAACAGGCTCTAGGTGTCCCTGATTAAGCAGGGGGTGAGACCAAGTGACCTGCAGTGGTCCCTTCCAACCTCAACCATTCTGTAATTCTGTCACCTGAAATTCCCTGTGTATTCTATGTATATCCTTCCACCCACATGGATGATTAGCTTCCTGCCAAAATTAAGACAATGGTAGGTGAAGACTAAGCACCAGAAATGCAGTTACTGAGTATAATTCCAAGCTAAGACCTAGACTGTGAATACACGGATGAAAACAGAAGCAAGCACTGATACTTCGGTACAAGGCTTCATTTCTCAAGCTTGGACTGGGGCCCAGGCCAAAGTGCAAGAGTTAATATAATTCCCTTACAATGTAAAAATTAATGTAATAGACCACTGTTGTGCTCATGTGAAAGAGGATATAAGGCAGACTTTGTGAAACAGAGAAAAAAAAAATGACCTAAAATGTATAAAAATTAATACTGTGATTCAGACTAAGGGAGCTCCAGCTAAGAACTGGCTGGCGTGAGGCTGACAGACCAAGCGGTGAGTGGGGGGTGAGACATGAGCAGAGTAATGAGAAATTCTGAAAGTTTGAGTTTACAAGGCTTACTGAAAGCACACCACAAAACTTGTATAAATGTACACTTACTGCAAAAACCTGGCGCACAAACTATCCTCTAGTGCTGTAAAAGATGCTTGTTGGGCAATTCTATTTCAACCACCAAGAAATTCAGGATAGGAATCACTGAGCCAAAGCCCAGCTTGCTGAAGCAATTACACAGACCTGCAGGGCTCTGCAGCTAAACAGCCATGGTCCATTAATGACGAGCTGAAGGATCCATCCCTTAAGGTGACCAAAACATAAAAACAATGTCCCAGCCAGCCAAGGCAACAGTTACCTCAGGAACTTGAAGGATAATGCTCTCTCAATTGCAAACCCAGTTGCATACGCTGTATCAGGTAAATTCCCCAAAGGCTGTATGCAGCAATGGGGATGTGGCTTCAGTGCAGTGAGGCTCCCACCCACAACACACAGCACAGAAGATTATAGAATAACAGAATCAGAATATGCTGATTTGGAAGGGACCCATCAAGATCATCGAGTCCAACTCCTGGCCCTGTGCAAGACATGCTGTCCTCTCCTCTAAGAGGGTTAAAGAGCAAACCAGGACCAAAAGTTTTCTTGCAAACCTTCTCGGTAGGAGTTGAATGATTTTTTGCTGTGTCTATAAAATTCTGTGAAGATGAACCACTGGCAAGCCACTACCAAAGAAAGAATTCATGTATAGCCTTGCTCTAAGGTATCTTGAGGGGAGGAGGAACGGAAGGGAGAAGGAAAACAAAAACCTTAAAGAAACAAAGACTGCAATCACTCAAGGGTTATTCTTTCCAAAAAAAGATTCAAGACCGTATTTGTAATGGCAATAAACACTTTAGTTATATGCTTACTGTATTTCAGATTAGCAGACATGTTAGCAGTCTGTCATACAATAGCTTTAGGGGCCGAATAGTTTGCTCAATTCAAATATCTACTCAGAGACCCACAGGAGAATAAGCAAAACAATTTGAGCCAAGTATTTGTGTAAAATACTTATTTTGCCAGCACCCTAAAGAAAATAAGCAGAAAAATCTCAAGTTGCAACTTAAACATGAACATCTATTACCGTTTCCTTGCGGTCTATAAATCTAATCCTACTGCCCATACATCAGACTTAGCCATGCCTTCTGCAACTTCTCAAGTGTCCTCTCTTTTAGGAAGTCTTAATCTGTATTAGCTTTTCTTCTTCACGTGAATTTAAGGTGTAAAACTGCACCTTGCTTCCTGAATTTATGTCTTTGAAAGACCTTACAATGACTTTTAGTTTTCTACTTTTCCTAATGTAATATATTAACATAAATCAAATCAAAGAAGTGGTGTGGCAGCTGTTCTGTGACAGATTCTGACGATCAGCAAATTTATCACAAAGCCAAAACCAGAGAAGTTCAGTGAGAGCAATTTCAGAGACAAAAAGGGCCATCATCCCTTTTGAAAGCTCTTGTATTCTGCTAGTGTCACGTTACCAAAAATGAAAATTGGTTTTGATGTTAAAATTGCCCCTGATTTTAATTTGTTTTCTGCAATCTTGGCCTTTTAAAGCCATTTTTTGTTAAAAGAGATAGGTCTCTCCAATTCCCAGACTGCCACTCAAAAAAATGCTTGAAAAGTCTCTTCTGAGGAACATAAAGAATGCCTTTTTTTTTTATGGTTAAATCTTCCATCTAGTACTCATCTTTTTGAATTTATACATCTTATGCCCATATAAGTGCAAATCTCTAAATTTGAAACATTTGTGAAAATTACACCACAGTCTAGTAATAAAAAGCCCCAGAGTACTTAGCATCATTCTTAGATAAATAAATTAACAATGAAGAAATAACCTATCAATTATGAAAATAGTATCAACATAACCACTTACTGCATCCTTAGCAGTATCCTAAGTCTACAATTAGCTAATAATAAAATTCCTTTTTCCCTTTATTTCCAGGCAATGTTTCCCTGCGGTCAACAAACAGTACAGAAGGAAGGATTAGAAAGCTATCCCACAGAAAGCAGCATGAATGCTTATTAACCTCAAAAGACTGACTCAGAGGAAACTAAATTCCAAAACCTGACACATCCTATTTCTTGTACCCCAACCAGCTCTGTGGTTTCCACCATGATTTCTCCATTCTCCAGCAAAAACATCAAACTATTTGGAACCAGATGCAGTTGAGACAGTAACGGAGATCCCAAAACACAGCTTTTCTGAGCCATGGACAGACATCATCGTCCAAGACTGGGCTTATGCAGAGAAGCACGGTTAAATGCAGATGTTATTCTACTGGAAATGCAACGGCTTTGAAGTTTTCCAACTTGTTTAAGAAAGTTGCTACACAGCAAGAATGCTGTCATATGCAACAGTGACAGAGCTGCTCACAAAACATCCAAAACCACATTTTCAAATTTCTCTTCCTGCCCTTCGTCAGCAGGACACAATGAGGCATCCATTTTTCTGAACGTGGGACTGCATCTTCCAATGAATTGAATAATAAGAGTGATTTTTAAACGTTTTTTTCTAGGATACTACAATGCAAACTCCTGATCTGGTAAAATGTTTTTGAGGCTTCCTACTTACTACATCTAAAGCCTTAAACCCAGTATATTTTCTCTTAAAAAAACAGGTTAAGTCACATGAACAAAAAGCTTGTAAAAAAACAATTAGTGCATCATTTAACAAACAGTACCGTGATGAAAGTTGTCAGACTGGAAGTCAATATAAATATCCTTTAAACAAAAGTACTTCAAAAGTGCTGAAAAACAAAAACCCAGAGAAGATAGCTGTATGCTAAAATACATTAATATTCTATCATATGGTCAGCAGCTGCTTGCAAAAAAAAAAGTCTCAAAACCTTCTACTGATTAAAATAATTTCATATTTCCAAGGAATGAATGGAGAATACATCTTAAAATAAACAGATTCAGCTTCCATTATCTCTGTAGTAGGAGCAGGAAATAGTCAAGAATGGAGTTACAGATGGTTTTTCATGACCATGAACACAAAAAGTTCACCACGTTCTAGAATGTGCCATCATCTTTTGCCTGAAAAACATGCAGTAAAAGTTAACAAAGGATAGCTACACTTAGGAGGTCAAATCATGAAACAATCGCGGAGTTTTATGAGATGGTACATCATGTTAGAAGATTTCCAGCTACATAAATAATGGAATAATGGAATCATCCAATGGGACTTTAAAGACCATCCAGTTCCAATCCCCTCACCATGGGCAGGAGGACCTTCCACTAGACCAGATTGCTCAGAATGCACTCCAACCTGCCCTTCAACACTTCCAGGGATGGGGCATCCACAACTTCTCTGAGCAACCTGTTCTAGTGCCTAACCACCCTCCCACTAAAGAATTTCTTCCTAACATGTAATCTAAATCTCACCTCTTTTAGTTTAAAACCATTCCCTTCTGCTCTATCATTATCTGCCTGTGTAAAAAGTCACTCTCCTTCTTTTTTGTAAGCTCCCTTTAGGTATTGGAAGGCTTCAATGAGGTCTCCCCCAAGCCTTCTCTTCCCCAGGCTGAACAACCCCAGCTCTCTCAGCCTGTCTCCATAGGAGAGGTGCTCCAGCCCTCTGACCGCCTTGGTGTCCCTCCTCTGCACCTGCTCCAACAGGTCGATGTCCTTCCTGTGTCGGGGACCCCAGAGCTGGATGCAGCTCTCCAGTGGGGTCTCACCAGAGCAGAGCAGAGGAGCAGAATCCTCTCCCTTGCCCTGCTGCCCACGCTGCTTTGGATGCAGCCCAGGACACGTTTGGCTCTCTGGGCTGCAAACGTACATTGCTGGCTCACGTTCAGCTCTTCATCCATGAGAGCCCCCAGGTCCTTCTTCACAGGGAAGGACTGTCAATGAGTTCTTCCCCCAGTCTGTGCTCATGTCTGGGATTATCCTGACCCAGGTACAGCACCTTGCCCTTGGACTTGTTGAACCTCACAAGGTTCCTGTGGGCCCCCTTCTCATGTTTGTCCTTGTCCCTCTGGATGGCATCCCATCCTTGTGTTGTGCCAACTGCCCTGCTCAGCTTCCTTGCTGAGGGTGCACTCGATCCCTCTGCATCATTGATGAAGATACTGAGGAGCAACGGTCTCAAGACAGAGCCCTGAGGGACAACACTGATCACCAGCACTGACCTCAGCCTGGACATGGAGCCATTGACCACAACTGTCCAGCTGGGTCCATCCAGCTAAGTCCTTATGCACTAAATAATCCACCCTTTAAAACTATGTCTCTTCAATTTGGAGATAAGGATATCATGTGGGAAATGAAAGATCATCCTCATCCATTTAAGACCAGATTTAAAAGCGAATTCTCCCAAGTATTCTTGGGTTTCTAAGTTCAGCATTTAGAAAGTTTCTGATATGGTCAGAAATTTCATGTTCATACTAACAATGACTGCCTTCTTTACAGTAAACACTTACCACAACCTCCCAAGGCATCTAAGCCACTCTGTTAACCACAGACATATGTTGCATATTACTATTTGCGGTAACAATCTGTTTGCATTCATAGTCTCTTATTCTGGTTTATCAGTGAACCTCTGTCACACAATGCATATTCCCATCAGCGGTTTTAGGTTTTTTATTTTTTTTGTCGTCTTTGTTAGCTTGTTTCTTCCAATTTGTTTAAGTTTACGATTAAAAAAACCCTCAGACATTCAAAGACATAAAATAATATGTAGAAACAAAACTATGCTAATGTGAAATTTCAAATAAACATCATCTAACAGTTCTGGTCTCACTTTTATGATCTCACGTCCCTGATACTCCAGAAAATGGTTTGTTACAGGTCTCGTATTTTTATCTGCACACACTAATACTACCATGCTTTTTAAATAAACATGATAACTTATCAATATTTTTTTAAATACTAGGAAAAGGAGAAATAATTAATTCAGCACCAGTATAATGTATCCAGTACACCCCTTTTCATCCTTCTAATGAATCGACAATTCACTGAGGCAAACAGCGCTTACTGTCCTCCTTTCTGCTTTCCAAAAGAGATCTGGCAGAATCAGACTTCAGCTTTGCCATGGTCAGCCAGACTTGATTTTTCTGACAGAAAAATCCCTGATGATTGAATTAAGAACCTCTAAATGAAAGCCAGCTAGATGATTAAAGCTGCTTCTGTTAAAACAATGAGAAATACTTAATTTGCCTAAATCAGTACCCATGCAACAGCCACAGAGTCCATCAGCAGCTCGCACAAAGAGATAAGATGCAGCATCATCTACTTGAATGCAAGCAAGTATGTATCAGGATGATGGGATGGGGCAGGGAGCAGATTTGAGAGAAGGGAGATGGCAATTTAGGTAGAACAGGCGCCGACCCTCAGTTTTGCTTTCCCATTCTGTCAGATGCTTTGCCCTTGAGGGGGGCAAAAAAAGCCAGAAAGAAATCATTCAGCTTAATGGTCACTGCCTGTTCTGCTGCTGCTTTGAGCATAAAGAACTTGTACTACCACGTGTGCTAAAAGTAAACAAAGAATTTTTTTTTTTTGTAATATATTCTTATTTTTGGGTTTAGACAATTTTTACACATTCCCACTGTCCTTTTCCAGTTCACAGAGATTGCTTCCCTCAGCTTTTCTAACAGCATTGCTTTTGGAAGCAGCACAAGGTAACCTGGATGCCGTCTTGTTTGGCCTGCTGTGCTCTTGCAGTAAATTTTGAGAAAAAACACAACATCAGCACAATTTCAGAACTCAGGTTCCTTTGCAAATCACAGGAAGCAAAGAATTTTGCAAGTTGGCAAAGCATCAGAAGGACATCATCATAGTCAGGAGAGCAGCAGTTACAGATCACAGAGAAGACCCTGAGGACATTGAGAGATGCATTTCCAAGGGCATGGGTTATACCACCACAACCAGATAGCGACCAGACTTTTTAAATGCTGCTTTCTAAATGAGGGCCAATGGGATTTTTCCACCCTGTCACTCAATATTATAGAGTTAGCAAACATTTTTAATTGATCTATCTGGTTGTTCCCATCCTTCAAATAACCTCTGTTGACCTATCACTCTAGGCTGTATACTGCAAACTTTGTGCCTCTGCAGAGTTCCACATTAAAACACTGCCGGTTTCCTCTGCAAATTAAACAAAAACCTCCTAACTGCACTTTAGGCAATATAGCAACAACACACATGAAGTCTTTTAGTCAACAACCTTTCAAAACACACTTTTTCCTCTCTCAGAAAGTGTTTAAATCTCAAATACTACATCTCTTCTTAAATCCTGGAAAGCGTTCAGCTTCCCTTCACCATCGCAGTTCATTTATCTTGCAAGAAGTTTCCGAGTGCTTGCTACAGAGAAGAAATTTTTAAAAGGCACAGAGAGAGACAGAAAATGTCATGGTGCCTGACACTGGGCTCTGGACCTGACTCACCCACACTGCACCATGAAGAGGGCTACACTAAGACCCATACTGGAGCTATCATTTCAGCTGGCCCCTACTTTCACTGCTGGAGTTGTGAAAGTGTAAACAGAGGCATCACAAAATTAAACGCTCATTTTACTCAGGATTTAACAAGTCTTTCTCCAGAAAACAGTTTCATTTCTTTCTGACCTCCACCACAACATACAGAAATTTTCAAGAAAGCATTTAGATACAAAAGACTTTCTAAGCTGAAGTTATATAGAATGCAATGAGCACAGACAGACCCTTACAGTGATTTTTTTTAAGTTCTTCTCATATTCACCCTAGTTCAATTTTTGAAAACAGAAATCCTTGCACTGAGTACCTCCTCCTGATCCTCTCCTCCCACAGGGGAAAAAAAAAAAGTTAAAAAAAGAAAGAATGCATTAGGATGTCTGGAATAGTCATGGGTAAGACACAGCTAAGGGGCATTTAGGTACATAAGACAGAAAAGTGTAAACATTTTTAAAGTGTGAGTTGGTCACTCTTTCCTCTGAGGCAGAACGGGAACACAACCTGTAACTTTCTGTGGCCTTGCAAGTAAGATGTAAAAAAAGCAAAGTATCTGTTTCTGGCCACTAAAAATACCTTTTTTTTTTTTTTTTCAAATGAAGAGAAACCGCCACCTTCTGTGAAACTGAAAACATTCAACTTCAGCCTTTATCTCAGTCTTCAAAAACCTTCAAAACTCTGGCAAGAAAAAAAATACTGAACCTTGTATGAATGCGGCCAAGTGAAGAAAATGCATGCAGCTCTAAGGCTTGTGTAACACCAATATGTCTTAAATGTAATAGATTACCACTTAAATTTAAAAGGACTAGAGAGCAACATAGGTAATTAACCAATTTGAGGTGAATGCTCAAAATGCACATATTTTGGTGTGAAAGCCACCAAGGCAGGGGTGGGATTCAGTTTTGAGAGGACCAACTGTTAGCACTGAAAGGTAATGGAAAAGAAAAATCATTATCCGAAAGTTCACTGAACTTATTTTCTGCTTTGCTGAGTGAGTTTTTTTTCTCTGAACTCGTTCTGTCCAAATACAGATATTTACATAGGTTCTTGTCTTGAAGCATGATAATAAGAGAAAGTCTTTACTTTCTTTTCATACTTAAAGTATGAAAGTTGTTTGGTCACTGATTACAAAATCCTTTTTAAAGTTTTTTCTTCACTTAGCACTAATTTCATTTTTCGTCATCAAGCCAGCCACACCATCCTGTGAATTGTAATTCACTCATCACCAAGCAAAGGCAATCTAATCTCTACCTCGTTAGTCAGTACTGGTTCCTCAGCTTCATTTATTATTTGTTCTGTCTGAAATACTTAGATGCTGGATAGAATGAGGAATTAACATGGAGAATTTTCACAGATGCATATAAACATTTAATAAGGCCAAGTGACGTGAAAACTATGGACTGGGTCCAGTTAATTAGGGCCAAGATGTTGGCTTCTGCAAACTCTCAGCGTGAGTATTTGCTGGAGGAAGGAGGTCTGTAACACCTGTGAAACACATTCATTTCCAGAAATCGCCGAGATACTTCAAGCTGCTATGGCCAAAATCTTTTTTCAGTCTGATGTGAAGGGAACTGAGTGGTTTTCTGTCCTAGTTCTAGAAAGCCTTTCTTGTAAGCATCTCCTTTCCTCTTGAGACAAAAACAGCACGAGATGGAAGCAGCCACAGTTGATGCACTGACACAGAGGCAGGGGCAGGGGAAGCTGGCATGTCCTCGGGTCCTGACCCCACACCAGCATCCATCCGATAGATCATCTCACTGTGGGGCTGACTGGGGATGAACCTGAGTCACCAAGCCTAGCTTCCTACACACTCCTTTCCTATTTCCCTCCTTCCCTATGGTGATGGGCACCATACTGTTTCCAGCAGGGATCCTCAACCAGCTCACAACATGAACGCATGTTACTGACAGAGGGTGAGGAAAGAGCAACAGCACCAATGCCCATTTCTAAAATCCCCAAAGAAATTGAGAAGCAGTTGGCAGCACTGGAGCACCTGCTCGGGACCCAGTTCTCATGCCTCATGTGGCTGTATTCCATGCATCTGTTGCGGTATGGGAAGGAAAGAAGGCAACTGAGATGGGAACATCTCAGAGCACTGGAATTATTTCTGTCTTTCATTTGTCTTTACATCAAAGGAGGCATTTTTTTGTTTGTTTTTTTTTTTCTTGGGGTTTTTTTTTTTTTTTCAGGACAAGCACAAATTTGACCAATTTGGCCAGGCTCTGGAGCAGGCTACAAAAAGACCTTGGAAGATGGTGGACACCTACTGACAATATGTATAAGGGCCTCAGAAGGCACACAAACTGGGACACCAAGTTTTGTCAGAAGATTTGGGCAGGGGCAAAATCCACCTTGAATGAAATTACTTCAAAATCACTGTGGCAACAACTCTCAGGAGGAATTAGAATTTCTAGTGGGGAGGGGAAGAAAATAAAAAGGGAAAAAAAGCAGTATCATATGGGAAAAAAAAATCTTCTTTAGGAGGGGCAAGCTGTACTCAGAATTTGCAAAAATAAACTTTTTTTTAGGACCCAAGGTGAGGTGGAAGTGTCTTCTCTTCCATTCAGGTAAGCTGAAGTCACACAAGATTTTATCTCATAATGGCAGAAAATTAAATCTTCTGAGATTTTATCTTCCAGTACATAAACCTAATGATAACAGGAACTTGGAAAAATTATTAAAACATGTCACAAGATTTAGCTGCATCTTAAATGTCATCATCATTTAGAGTATATGCTTAAATCACCAAAATAAGACCTGAACCACCCAGCTAGATTTATTCAGGAGTGATAATTTAATCAAATTATCATACTGAATGCAAAAACTGGTCATTCTAGTGTACAGTGTTGCAAAAGCAGCTGATTACTTCAACATGTTTTCTCCTGTTTTAATTGTTACAAGGGTTACTATGCCATTGACTCTGTATTAGCGTTAGGTTTTAAAAAGTAAAGGAAATATACTGTGCTATAGCACACTATAATATATTAATATATTATAGAGCATACTATGCTGTAGTATATTTTTGAAACTGCTACCCTCTCAAAAGACATTCCTTACCATCCTCCTTCAAGTTCTGGCTCATGTCAGACAGTTAAAATTTTTATTAAAGCATAAAATAAATTATAAGAAAATGTTTCTCAGTTCTAGAGTAAGAAAATGACTGTAAAAACCCTATAAAAAACAACAGCAAAGACACAAAGAGCTTTTAATGTTTGACACCCCCTTTGGGCTTGAAAAACTCTCACTGAAGAAGGCAGGGATTGTGCGTCAGCAGCTGAACTTGAGACCGGGTCCACGAAAAACCACTGTGCAAGTGTGGAGAAAAAAATCAAAAAGAGCACAGAAAGAAGATTAACAGCTTCTCCAAAAAAATACCTAATAAGCTACACAACAGAATGTCAGTTCCAGAAAAGATAAGAAGCTATTGCTTTTTGGTTACAACCAAAGCTTAGTCTAAGATTTCAATCTAGCACATAGTTGCAAAAGAGCCATCTAAGGCGAGAGCAGGATACGGGCAAAATGCTTCGCTAAATGAATTTCTAAATGTTTCATTAACAAAGGGCGATTTCAGAAAAACCGAACATTCCACATTTCAAGAGGCTTTTGCATCAAGACACCAGATATAAATAAGATAAGATTTTGAAAACTGGATTTAACCTTGCAATTCTGCTAATGGAGTTTCACACACTGACAAGGTGCCCTGGCAGGGAATGCACACAGGCTACATCCCCCTGGGCATCTCCAGCTTCGGCTTCTATGGAAAAGTAAGTACTCATTTAATTGAGTACTCAGTTAATTCAGCTGTTATTGCTTTGATTGCTTTTGTTTTCTCAAGTACAAATTTTGACTGGGTAAAAATAAAAATAGTTGTTACCCAGGAAGGAAAGTAGCATATACTAAAACACTTCTCAGGGAAAGACATTGTTCCTGTACGGTCTGAAATGAGACCCAGTGAGGGAAGTATTTCATGAATGTTAATCCAGGTCCACTGAGTTTCAGTCCAATACCCACAGGTTTGCATACATCAGTTCCACTAAATTACACTTCTATGCCTGTCTATCTGAGGTAATAACAATGATTTTTCTCTTCACCATTATTCTGCTCTGGTGAAAGTGATACTAATTTATGTATGTTTATTTTACACACAAGTTCCTTCCATCATTTGTCTAATAAAATATAAATTAAAAATACTGTGCAGAACATGCACGCAAAATAAAAGAACAACTTACTGTAACTTCCACACAAAACTTGTCAAGCTACACTAGGAACACTAAAATCAGAGATGCCAAGGCAAGGCTAATTTTCATTCCCCTCTGTTTTTTCTCATTAAAAAAACCTGAGGATGTGAGCCTTTAACTTAACTTTCATGCGCTCTTCTAAAGACCATGTGCAAATGGGCTTAATAAATATGATTTCAGGGACCTTATTTAATTTTTTTAATACCTGCTGCAACTTGAATCTGGGGTATGTATTTATCCTGGAGCTGTAAGACAGAGTGCACTAATGCCTCATACAATGTAAGGAATGCTGCTGTCTGCATAGCTCACGTATGAACGGGGGGACACCAGCTCCTACCTGGAAAGCGAAGTCTGCAGAGCCCATGCCTTGGCAGGTAACTAAATGTTTGACCTCGAGACACACTGAAACCTCAGCAAATACTGGTGCAGCCAACAAGGGCTGCGGTTTCAAGTGCTCCGAATCCAGTGGGCAGCAGTCACAGAACCAGAGCCAGCTCAGCTCCTTTGAGAAGGCATCCATTTGGTCTGGGCTCTGATCAGTACTGGAAGAATGAGCACCAAGAGCCAGTGCTGCAAGGAGCCGCCTGTCAACTGTGATAACTGAGCTGTTATCTTGAGACACTCTGGTCAGCAGGCATTTTATCTCATCTTTTAGTGGCTGTCCTTTACTTTCAAAATACTCCAGTAACATCTGCTGTAGTATTTAGACATCCTAGAAGTGTGCTCTGCTTTAAAAAAAACCCCCATTATCTGAATTCTAAAACCTGGAAGAGTCAGCTACCTGCTATCCTCTGCAATATGGGTAGAAATGCTGAAAGAAATGAGTGAGCAGTAATGACTGGGCAGCAGTGTGGTTGAAACTTTTCTTTAGCTCTGTGTCAAGACTATCGCATATGCTATGAAGTTGGAAGATTAGAACATGAAAATCTAGGATGCAGATGTATGAATTAAACTGTAGCTTTAGGACACTAAGCCAGAAGGTCACCATTTCCAGGCACGGGACCAGGGCTGTCCTGCAGAGGAGACGGCCTGCAGTGTGTCAGGCAGGGCAGCAAGCAGCTTCTTCCATGAGAGGCCTCAGGGGTTGAGGAGCAGGTTCATTGTGAGAAAACTCACTATGAAAGCCACCAACCCAGTAAGCAACTTAAAGCTAACCTTCTCCCAATCATGCTGACTTGTCCCTTCAACACTCGCAAAACAGGTTGTCTTTTTTACTTCCATGGTGCTACAATATGCAAGTGAAAGCATGCCTTACTGCTATCAATATATGCACATCAACGAGTGACTGAGCCCAACCAATTTCTTCTGGAGGAAAAAAAGAAATGGAAAAAAGGGATCTGTTGATTCAGTAATTGGAACCAGTTATGTTATTTGTTCCAGAAATACCTAGGGTACTTCACTTTTTCAGCTTCATATTCCTTTCACCCATTTTATTTGAATGATACACATTAATACATCTTAAAAAAAGAATTCAAAGCAGTTATCCATTTGCCATAGTCCAGTGAAAATGAGA
Source organism: Falcunculus frontatus (assembly GCA_013398115.1). Taxonomy (NCBI): domain Eukaryota; kingdom Metazoa; phylum Chordata; class Aves; order Passeriformes; genus Falcunculus; species Falcunculus frontatus. The sequence goes on from VZRV01005810.1 coordinate 396,150, forward strand.
TTGAAATAAAATTTGTAACTGAAATAAGATGTTAAGATTTTTACTATGAATTTTTGACTGAAGAGTGGGCTTTCATCTCATAATTCCCCGTGATGCTGTGTGCAGTTGTCGTCTGCTGGTTTGTTAAGATGAGAAGTTACATTTTCAAGCATCATTGCTTGCCATCCTGGAAAACCTGTGCATATTTCCATGAAGGGAAAACACAAGGAATTCTCAGGGGCAGCCTCACATAGCACCAAGATCGTAATGCAAAGTATCCTTTTTCAGAAGCAAGTGCAATACAACAAAACATATTTTGAGAAATAATATTTATGTAGCAGTCTGTTACATTTTAAAATGTTCTGCTACAGGGAAAAAAACACACAAGAAAACAACAAACCTCCAACTTTTAACTTGCAATGAAGCGGATATTTCAGCTCCTCAAAGTATCATATTATCTTACTCTCAGACAACCTAACCACCCAGCCTGTCATGTTAAATATGGGAATAATTTACAGGCCAGACTTTAGGTCTAGTTCTACAAAAGCAGTCCCTCAGCAGAGGGGTGTCAGACTCATTGACCTGGGCACTGAGTGACAACCATCTCCACAGAACAGTAGAAGGGAAAGGGAGAAAACCTAGAGAGAAAAAGGTGAAAAATTATGTAATCCGGTATTCATAAATGCTAGTCCTCATTTTCAAAATATATCTACATAAAACTTTTTATTTTTCCCCTGTGGTTGTATGTAACATTCAGCAGAAAAAAAATCATGCTGTTACATATTTTCCATGTTTTGCATCTCTAGGAGGATTTGAATAGAAATGCTAGATACTGGTAACTATACTCTTTCCAGTACACATCTCTCTTCCTCATACACAGAAAAATCCTGTAGATGATCAAAGACACTTGCTCATCACAGCCATCCCACCCATCTCCCAGGGAGAAGGGTGCTAGACTCGAGCTCTGCTGACATGTCAGAGGGCAATGGGCTCAAGTACATTTGTGCAGCTGGAGAGCCCTGGCAGGGGTCAGTGCTATGCACAGATCCGTGGGCATGGACAAGTACTCTGGACATCCATTAGGTCAACAGAGTACTGCTTAAGGGATATAGACCCCCCCCAGGTGGGACTTAGCACAGTCAGTCACCTCCAGCCAATTCTGAGCCATCCACTTCTGCTATCATATCCTCTTCTGCTAAGGGGCAGGGAACAGATTTAGCTGAACATGTATCTTCTGGATTAATTTTCAATCAATTTGGTTCCCTGGTCCAGCTTACCACGTGGCTGGAAAAATACTGCTTGCTGGGAAGAGGAGGAAGACAGAGACAGACACTGCATTTCTACCAGACTGAAGCAATTCTGGATCCAACCCCACATTATCAGGATTCAGCTGTGCCTGCAGTTCAAGCGCAGACAGGCACGCCGAATTTTAACTTCTCTCAGTGAAGCAAGGCCATATCCAGTGCTGGGATAGTAGAAATTTGTTTCAGGTTACCAAAGACAGCTGTAGGCAAACATTAGGTACAAAAAAGGAGTTGTTTTCATAGTATGTGATAGTTAATAAATTAAAATATTGTTCAACAGCTACAGCAATTAAGAAAAGGATGGGAAAGAAAGGGTGGGGAAGATGAGGGCTGCCCACAGCGAGAACACAATGGGCTGTCTTAGAAGTTCCTCTGAGGAAACCGCACTGAAACAGTAAACCTCCAACACGGTGAGCAGGATCACTGCTAATGTACAGAGCCGAAGGGCCAAATTAATTCCTTGTGTAACCCCAGTGACTTCAAAGGAGTTAGCTCAGAGATGAGTTTGGCTTAAGGAATTTTGAAATGGACCCTAACCAATTCTCCCTAAGTAGACTTCAGATCTGCGGCTTCTTGTGTTACAAAATTGCCTTGGCTCTGCACGGTTACTGTGTCCTTTATCAGCATTTTTATTCATAAAGAATGACTAACAAACTCCAAACCAGTAGCACCACCTGATTAATATCAACCACTCTTCAAAGCATTTGTCTTAACACCAGGGGTTGTTGTTTTTTCAAGCTGGTGGGTCTCAGCACTGATGACTTCATTGTGTGGTCTGTCTGGTCAAATTTGCTGCTGAAATCCAGTCTTTCTGCAGCTGAAGGGTAATATTTTAAGTTAGTCATGAGCAGGGATTGAATGCTAAACTTGACCTCTCCACCTTTTCCAGTGTGTGTATTTCTGTGCTTCCTCTGCAGCCTCTGGATGCCCATGTGCAGTCTGCTTCTTTTAGCTCCCAGAGAGACAAGATTAATATCACCTTGTCACGTATCGATAGCCAGCAGTGAAACATAAACAGCCAAAAAGCTGTAATGAGTCCTACTTACTATCTTTATATAAAACAGGATTTATGGCTACAGATCACATTTCTAGCAGCCGAAAGATGTGTAAGGAGGGATTATACAGTCTATTCTGACCGCTCGTCTCTGCTTCAGCTCTAACTACACTTTTGGGTGGCTTGGACTAAAGTGCACCATTTTTACACGTCTCTCCCCTAATTGTTCAAAAAGCAGCATGTCTGCCAAAAACCACCTCTGCAGCCAAAATTATGACTTTAATACTCAGAAATGCATTCAAGTGTGCTGCACTGTTGAAGCAGTACCACTAACTTAAGCGGGGAGAAAGGAACTACTCAGCACAGGTAAGGGCATCACTGTTGGGCCCACAGGCATCTATACAGCCCTAACAATACGACCTATTTGTTTTTTTCCACGGTCTGAGCAAAACTGCATTCAATCTAGAACATCTCTTTCCCTTCAGAAGCTTTGCTGTGATGGTGTGGGTGGCTGAAAGAATTGTTTGAATCTGCTTTTTCTTCCACATTACTTCTTTCGTTGCAATTTTTGTACATCTTACAGGATATTCTGTTTTTCATCAAACAAGGACAGACTTTCAGACTGCACTGCTAAAGCCTGACCAGCCAAACTTTAGAAGAAAATATATATCAAGAAGTGGTATGAAGGTAAAACGCCTGTTAACAACATCCATTCATGGCTCAATTCCAACTTTTATCACGTGCCTTTTACCACTCTCTTCATATAAACTCATCCAAATTCACAGCAAAAATCAGTGACTATCAGCAAAACAAATAACAGGGAGGAAAAGGCATACAAAATACTCAGCTTCCATGCTTGAAGTGTATGGCAAGTAGGTAGTTTGTGTGGCAAAAGACCTATTTTCTATCTTGTTAACAAATTCATTACGTCTGGCTCATTGCTTTCTTAAAGTACAACTGGGGAAAGCATGATGAAAATTTAATACACAATTTTGCTCATCATTTTGTAAATAAGTGAAAATCGATTCACAGTGGAAGTCAAAACTGAAATTAGGAAGACAGAAATTGCCATATTAAATCAGAGTGGAGGCACTAGTGCTTGACAGCTGTACAGCCCAACTGCTCGAGAGACAGCTGCAAGACCTCCATCACAGACAGATGTGGGATAGTCACCCAGCATCCTGAGGCACATCTTGATCTCTAACAGATAAGAAATTGGATTATGACAGATAATGGTTTACTATATCTTCAAGAACAGTAACCAGACACAGATTTACAGGCAAATGAGGAGGATTCACAGAGAGGGGAGAGCTCTAATCCCATTCCTTTGGTATTTTCGTATGTCTAAAAGCTTAGCAAAAGCACGAAGAAAAGTCAGGCATTTCCTTCCCCCTCCCCTCCAATTCAGATTTAGATGGAGCATAGGAAGAGAAAGCATCCTATGAATATGAGGATGTCTGGAAACTCACTACAGACTAAGGAGAGAGTATGTACAACAATCTTACTCAGGGACATATCTGTAGGACCTGGAGAGTTTTCCTCTTTCCATATGCTCTGAAATACTGAAGGAAAACGAAGGGTATCTCAGCATTGAGCTGAAAAAAACATTCTTCCCTTTCTGTCTTGCTAAATCCATTATCTGAAATCACTGTCTACATTACATGCCTGCATAAATAAAAATTAAATGCAATTCTCACATACCTAACTAGGAAAACACATATGTGCCTCATTTCATGACTTAAGCTAATCATTTATCAGTCGCTGTAGTGCTGTTATCTACTATCTAAATGACACGGAAAATTACCACTATCAGTGTCCTAATGCTGATATATTATCCCTATCAGGAGCAATTATTTGGTTTCACATGCAGAGTTTCAGTCAGTATCTGGGGTCTATGCCAATAAGCACTCAACATCAAATAAAAGGGCAGTCATGATACAAGCAGACCTTTACCATTTTGTGATAACTATCAGTAAATCTCTAAGAGATTAGTGGCTCTTCTTTAGGACTTTTAGAAGAAGATTCTTTAGAAAATAGAGTGACAAAAAAAAGACTTTATGAATTCCTGGAGAAAGCTGAGGCTTCTCTTTTCAGCTAAGTATCTAATAATTCATGATCTTAGCAAACAAAATGTATAATGATTCATTTAAAAACATTGAAGTGCATTAGAGTCCTTTCTAGTGTCCAAAATTAACAAATATACCATAATATTATAAAATAAATAGGAATTTCTTATATGACATGCAAACTGGAATGGCTCCAAGTTCATCAATTTAACTAGCTTAACCTTCTGAAATTCCTAAATCAGAGCTATTCAGAGCTGTTTCACTGCAAATTCACTATCATCTCCTTTAAGGGGTCCTAGGGGAAAAAGCAAAAGTTGGTTTGATGAAATAAAACTTGACAGCTATAACTCTGCCTTCAAACACCACAGGAAATTCACTGAATAGGACTAAATCACACAAGTTGTTTTGGTTGGTTGCATTATTTTGTCGGTTGTTGGTTTGTGGGTTTTGCACATAAACATTTTACTACTAACCCTCTCCTCCAAAACTGAGCTGTAAGGCCTCTCTCAGGTCAGCTAAGGGAACAGAACTGTTGCTGATAAAGAAGTCTGAATAAGCCAGGTGTACCATTCATCTGTGGAAAAAGCTTTGTCTCCAGTGATTCAGCATGTTACTGGTCTCCATTTTAACTTTTTAGTCAAGTTTATTTTGGGAACTCTTAGGATAGAGATGAACCAAACCTGTCCCCTTGCTCCCCCCATCTGGGACCAAGTACCAGAGCAAAAATTAATTCTCATATACAGTTATTTTATTCAGGCTAGTAAAAAAGTGGACGAAATCAAGTGAATTCTTGGACTCAAGCCATTGAAACAAAACCTACTGCAAAATGAAACTTCTTTTTCTCTACCTGAAAGTATTTGCAGGATATCTTCAGCCATCCTAAACACAAAAATGAAACATCCCAATGTTGGCCCCAGTACCAGACTGCAGGAAGGCAATCCAGTCGATGCACAAAATGCAAGTCTCAAGAGTGTGCTACTTGTCTTTTATGTATTTGGTCCTCCTGGAGACAAGCACTATGTAATTCTTTCTCCAAGTCTGAAATGCTATCTATGAGTTACATACAGCAATCCAAAGAGATAAAAAATAAATCCCTTTTCTAAGCATGTCATGATTATCATCCTAGATATTTTCATATGTTTAGAAAAGACATTACTTCTAGAGATTATGCATTGTTTCTTAATCATTATCAACCCCTTCCCCACTGTTTATATTACAAGACGACAATGAAAGAACCTAATGGTTCCTCGAATTAGTAATGAAGGGCTGCATTCCTACCAACTCCTATAGTCTTCTCCATAACACCACCGAGGCCAGTGTCCAAGTTTTGCATCTCTATTCTGCAGTGCTAAGTGTTGATGTTTCAGCTTGTAGCATTTACACTGCCAGAAATCTTCTGTCAGCTCCCAAAAGAGTCAGAGGATCAAATATAGCTCCCTTTATGAACTCATTAACTGTACATAAACATTGTATAAATAAATAAATATTTGACAGGCAAGTTTTATTAGTTACTTCCACTGAATCCTCACCAGGACCACGAGAGTGCTGTACATTAAAAAAAAGAAAGTTAAGAATTTAGTGACACAAAAGTAGGGGACTCAGGAGTGAGAGACTGGCTGGAAGAAGACAGATAAATTACATATAGCTTATGTCCCATAAGATTTACAAATATATTTTGCTTCCAGCAAAATGGTCCTCCACTCTGTAAAGTTTTACTAATATAAACTTTCCAGACAGGCATTAGATTTTCACATTGCAAAATACACAGGAGTGCTCTAAAATACACGAATGCTCATTTTTGGGTTCCTTCTCATTAATAGAAGACGATAAATTCAACATTACACCAAGCTCTGAGAACATCATAAGGTTAAGATTTAGAGGGTGTTATGGAAACACTTTTATTTGAGGAATCTCTCACCCATGAGTTCAGTCTTTCAAGTAATGTCTGTCAAGAGATGACAAAGGTAAGGGTGTATGTTTGTGTTATAAACAACTATAGTTTCACTTACCAAGTGATAGGTTCTGCAGTGATGCCTAATGAACAGTTCCAGAAATCAGACAAAACCAGAGTGGCTGCTACTGAAACATAATTTATATACAGGATTTACCTGAGTGCAACTGCTTCATGTGCTATGAATGCATGTGCTTCTGTGCACATGCATATGCAGTTATGTAGGGTGTGGTCTACTCATGCATGTATGTGCATGCACACACAATTTGTTAGGATCAGATACAAAACATAGGTATTTTAGAGTAAAAGAAATACAAGTGTGTGTGTCTGTGGGCAGGCTGGTTTGGTGTTTTTAAAGGGAGTTCGTTGGTTGCTTCTGATTTTTGAAAGAGATAGCAGCATACTGCACATAGTCATGATGGGAATACCCAGGAATGAAATACCTCATACAGAATAAACCACATAAAGCACCAGTGAATGCTTTCGCAATACAAAAAGTAATCTCCAGAAAGCCTGTATAGTATATGCTGAACTTCACCACGCAAACAAAATGAGATTCCCTACTGGGACATAAACTCTCCCTTCTTCTCAGTTGAAGTGCTTTAATGCAAATATTGTTTCTACTGGAATTTGCCAGCTACTCATTATTTTGCTGGGTTTTTTTCCTTAACTGTAACCATGATGTTTAAGCAGCAGAATGGTGATGCAAGAATACTATATACATCTATGTAAACCTGTGAACAAGAAGGATGATCTTATCAATTTATAACAAAATGGGGAAAAAATCCTGAATTTCTAGGAAATGTATCACCTGGTCAAACATGGAATGAAAGATGAAAATAGGACACAATATTTCAAATACTCTCTTTAAGAAAGTCCTTATTTTGCAGGTCTTGTAATATGTCTCATTATGGCACCAATTTCAGTATCTCTTTCTGAGAAATGCATTCCATTTAGTAAGATTTCTGATGTCCTAAACACATAATTGATGTTATAACTCATATTATAACATCAATAATATAAGTTATAACTTATATTATTGGTGTTATAACTCATCTTTTTCACTCCAACCTGTACATCTATATAGCTTTAATGCACATTTTCATGGCTTCTTACCGGGGAAAACAATACATATAATTTTGGTATTCCTGCAAAAGAAATCTTTGTTGTGCAGTCGGTGGTCTATGTCTAAGCTGCCTCTTATTCTCTAGCCCTTTATTCACAAAATCTTTTTTTCCATATACTGGAGTTAATGCATCACGTTTTGATTTTTTTTTTTATGCCTAGAGTAGTAAGCACGATTCAGATTTTGGTAAAGATCAAGCATGTGACTACACTTGCTTACAACACTTAAATATCAATACACAGATAATTAGCTAGGCTAATTGTGCTTTGGGAGATTTCCACAGGCAGTAAAATTCAGTGTTTCTCATTCAATGCTGAGATGCTTTTTGGGACTTGTGGTGGGACAACACACGCCAGTTCTTTCATTTTCAGCCCGAATTTCTGATTTGAGTGGTACTTCAGGCTTAATCTATATAGAGAAATTTATTACTTACAAAAATTAATATCCATGATTTTTAAGTGTGTAGGGAAAGGGTAAAGAAAGGTCAAACATGGGAAGACTCCAAAACAACAAAAATGAAACATGGATCTGTAGAGTGTAAGCCTAAAATCCCTCTCACCAAATTTAAAACAGAAAACTTGACCAAAACCAAGTGAACCAACACCACCAGGCTGCCCAGAAGTGACAGATGTAAGAAACCCCTGCATTTTCTAAATTAACTACTGTACCATGTGTGGAAAAGGATGGTGTTTGCTTGACCCTCTACAAGGCAGGTAACATTACAAGTCAGAAAGTAGCCTTCATGTGCCAAACACAGCAGGTATGTGTATTGCAGAAAGACCTGTGCAAGCAATGTCTACTGCAGCCTAAAACCAGGTGCGTGCTCCACTTCAGAAGGACTCAAACAGACATGGGAATTAATTGATTTTCTTTTTTTTTTTCTTTTTTTGTTCTTGTTGCTGATGAACAATTCCTAAGTTTGGCTTTGTGCTGTAGTATAATTATTTACAGAGTAGCAGCAAAATCAAATACATCTGTTTACCAAACCAAAGTCAAATAAAATAGTAAAAGCTCTTGTGCAGTATCAGACCATTTACTTCAACTACTCTTAAAAAGCTTATTCATCTGCTACCGGACGCTTAGGCCACCATACATTAAAAACCAATGACAAGTAAGAACAGTTTGGCTACACTCAAGAACTGAGTTCACTCAGAAGGAGCTGAAGTGGAAAGTTGTAATGATTAACAAAATGAATGAAACCTACACCACTTTCTGCAAGCATACTTGTAATTTAAAACACAGACATTGATATAAAGCATAAAAAAGGTGAACAAAAGGAGTTAATTTCACATTCATTATTTGCCAACATAGACGTTATTCCTTTATTAAGACACAAGATATTACATCCAGCTCCACTGCAATTCTAGCAGAAAGGATTTGGCTTTATTTTTAGCAGACTTTACATATATGCTTCAATAAAATGTGCCTTCTTTTACTGCTTGTATTTCAAAGTCCTCACGATATAAAATGCATTCAAGCAGCAGAACTGGTGGTTTGTGGTCAGAACACCAGCACACATTTTGGTAACTTGTTAGTTTGTGTGGCAATTCTGTTTCCTTTATTATTTCTTAATGATCATGAAAATTGAATGTATGATCATTTCTTAATGATCATACAACCACGAAAATTGAAAGTATTGTTATTTCCAGATACTTTTCTCTACCTAACCAAACTTCTTAGGAGGGACTTAAACTGATTAACAGCAAGTTATTTTTAAAAGAGATTAGTTTCGAATGTATCTAGATAAAGTAATTTTCCAGAAGAAATTTGTTAACTTGACTGAAAATCTTTGCAAGGAATAAAATCATTACAGTCTAAAGATAAAATCAGTGGAAAATCCTAACAAAAAGTTGGCCAGGAAACCTACCCAGCACAGGTGCACTACCATAATCAAAGTATGTTATTGTGGCGCTGGTATGTGGTTGGTTGTGGTCAGGAGAAAACTGAGGAATGCGGATTAAGGCAATTGCAGATCAGAATTCCACTTTGCATTAAGTAAACTTTTGTTAGCAGTACTGGACAAACATCTCAGTCACCTCACCCCTCACATGGTGAAGCAAAAAGATTTCTCCAGCTTCTCTGTTTGACACTGCAGCTGTAAAGGATTCTTGGACTGACAAAAAATCAACGGTCAAGGTCCATCTTGTGATATCTGTGACAGCACAGACTCCTGGGTAAGTCTGGTTAGCCCCATAACATTTTCCTACCCTGCAAACCCAACAGACATGGGGGAATCAATATGGTTTTGGCTGCTGGAATACCACTAACAAAAAGTTAGTCTAGATTTGACACTCAGTGATGTTACAACAACCTAAATTTCTTTTCACTTACATTAACTAAGACAAAAATTAACTTGTGATGCCTGGGATAAAGGTCATCCTTCACAGCCCTTATGCCTGCCCTGGGGGAGCTGGAGGATCAGTGCTTCCCACCCAGCCCAACACCTGCATTTGGCTTTATTTTTGCTCTTTCATGTTACGAGCAACATTTAGGAGATTTGCAGTGTTCCTTTTTCAGGTCTAGACCAGAAAAGGTCAATGAAATGGCTGAAGCACGTCACCTACACATGCTTAAATGGAAAGAGCAGCTACAAGCCAGGTTTCTGTGTAGGTCTTTATCTGCAGGTTTGACACTTGACTAGAAACTTGGATTCAGTCCTGGGCTGATTTTAAAAAAATTAAAAATGAAAACTAATCTGAGACCCCTCTAAGGTTTCCCCAAACCTCCAATATTTCCTTCTGTCTCCTGTCACTCTCCTGGCCCATTCCAAAATGCCTGGTGGCATTTATGGCACACTGCCAACAACCTCAGACTCTCCTGGACTGCTCACCTGGTCTGCCTGTGCACTTCTCTAAGATTAAACCTTCATTTAAAACCTCTTTTTCCTTCCATTTTCTGCTCCAGCCAGCTATGTTTACCCCATGCCTAAAAGGAACTGGATTTTTTTTTTATCCCTCTGACTCAGAAGTGGAGTTGCACGAAATTTCTGAGGGGAACTGGCAGTTACTTTATACCTTCACCAGATCCTTGTAATTCATCAATTTTACACAGCTTTATTTGCTCATTTTCTTTTGATTTCTTAACTACATTTTCCTTTATATGCAGTTGGATTGCAAAACCAATTGGTTTTTGATAGCCAAGTGGCAACACCATTCCCAGCACTTCTTCACTTGCTCCCGCCTCAGGAGACTTGGTGGAAATGTTAAGCATCCCACACAAATCAACAGAAAATGCTCCCAGTGCATTGGAAACACTTTCAATACTAAACAGATATGGGATTTTTTTATACTTCCTGGCATCTATACAAGTCTTTGATATGGTTGCCTTCCCTGTTTTTTAAGACTACATTAAATCCCAATAGGCAGCAAGTCCAAGAGAAAACATGCATCATTGAACAGTATTTCTGCCACTTAAGCAATTCGAGTATATTAGTTTCAGAAGACAATATCTGGACACAAATGAAACTGAACTAAGAAACAGGCTTGAAGGCAAACTCAGAGATAAATTTTAGTTTTATTGCAGTCAAAATTCAATAAGATGTTGAATGGCAGGAATGAAGAAGAGACTGTGTTGGCTGGATCTCAGTCATGGGGGGGTAAAAAAAGACAACTCTGAAATGTAGTTAGAAAGAATTAGTAGGGATTGGTTCGACCCCTGGAAGCTGAATCACATTTGCTGCTTTGAAATATGAGAAAGAACAGATTCACTTTAAGTTTGTCCTAGATTGCAACAACAGAAGAAAATTATGCTTGTCCAAAAGCGTCTGACAAAATCATAAATCTGAGAGTGACAAAGAACACTCCTCTCTTTTCCATCTTTGTCTTCATGAGCATCAAATGCAGAGCAACACCAACAGCTGTAGCAGTGAGTGATTAACTTCAGCAGAATCATGCTGCCCCAAACCTACACTGTACAGTTCAGAGCTTTCTGCCTGTCTAGACTCAAGGGAGCATAAGATTTATCATGGATTAATAAAGCTGGTGCTAGATCTGGCATCGCTGTAGCTCGACCACACAACACCAACATGTCAGAGAACATTCCCACATAAATAGACCCTGCTTTCTCTCTGGTTGTGCGCCCTGAGACCCACCATGGGCTGCAGCCTCTTACTATTGCTTTGGCTACAAATACATGACAGTGGAAGTATTTGCCATTTTCAAATCTTGCCAGTGCCCAATGCTGTCAAACTCTGCTGCTCAAAAACCTTAAGATTGTTTTTTCAGAAGATTGAATCATCTTAAAATTATTAAATTTGAGATTATTTTACTTCCCATTTCATTTCAAGTTTTAGAAGACATGTGGAAACATTTTTACATGACCTTCCAAGACACTGACAGTCAAAAAATTTTCTTTTAATAAAAATTTACCCTGAATTTTCACCCAACCAATTTGCTTGTGAGACTGATTTTTTAAGATAATAAAAGAATTCAGGTGCCAGGCAGATTCCAGGCATGCCTGGTCTCGCACACCCTCCCTCAGGTTGGGAGCAGCAGCAACTCACAGAGGGCAAGGTGCAAGGTCTGTGGCACTCGTGCAGCACTTGGGGTTCTACCCATCACCTTTTCCTGTTGGTTTGAATGAACAAAAGGTTGATTTAGGGTCTCAAGTATGGAGTTTAACAACTTTATTGATCATTAAAAATACTTCCCCTAGTGAAAGGGCAACAAGTCTTAGGAAATTCAACGAAGTGCAAAAGAGCTTATTTAACTGGAAGTACTGAATGCCCCCGAGACTTCACAACTAGTTGAGCAGCTTTAGTATTGAGTTTTGCTCTTCAATATTGTATCAGCATTTTTGTTCCTTAGAAATAAGCTTCCCTCACAGAGCACAGCCTGAGGGGAGAAAATAATAAAATAAAAAAAGAATGCAAAACAGAAGAAGAGCAAAAGTGCCAAAAGTGAGTTGGTTGCCCCTGAGAAATGTCTTATTTTCCATGTATTATGCTCAGTATTATTCAGCACATTTCCAAGCTGCTGAGATAGAGAGGAATCATCTGCAGCAGAAAGTACTTTCTATTTGCGTTACATAGTCTATATTATATAAAGCTACTTGCATTCCAGGGAATGAAGGGCAGTTCCCTACTCAGTGTGATGGTGCAACCACAGCTCCCCGTCTTCCCCAAAGCAGAAGGCTTTTATCACCTGTTCCTGGACCACTACAAATGCGCGGGGGCAATCCCAGCTACACACAAACACTCTTGGGCCAAGGCAAGGACGCTATCCTGGTTTGTTTCCATCAATAATACTTCAACCCAGGAACAGATCCTACAACTGAGTCAATTAATTACGACATCAGTTTGCAGAGTTTAAATCAATAAGCTCTGTGAAGTTACCAGTTCTGTTTACTACTGGGATTTCCAGAAAAGTCAGAAAGTTGAAAAAGAAGAGATAGGTTCACATTTCACTCCCTCCCTTGAAAGTCTGGTGTGAATAAAGTCAGTGCAAATTCTGATTAATTACTCCAGAAGAAACGGCAGCAAGTCTTGCTCTAGGTGTCTTGACTACTTAGCCAATGACATAAGATACTTCTGAATGCAAAACTGAGTCTTAAACAATAGCACAAAAATATCCACCTTCAGCAGCTGGTCGAGAGGCAGAGACCACCCACCACAGTGAACAGCGAGAGTAAAAACCAGATACTGCCCAGCCAAAAATAAGCTTCAACACATCCCAAAACAAATCAGGGTATGTGAAGAATATAAATGTACAACACAAAGAAAACCAGGAAAACCAAGCCGACAACCTGGAACCGAAACCATAATATATTGATGCACAGCAGCCCCAAAGTTGCTGTATGTAAGGAAAACCTTCCCAAGTGGATTAACAGCCTGATCGACAGCTGCCACTGGTCTTCTGGCTCTATCAGCCACTGCTCAGAAGTGGCAGTTTAGCACTCCTTCAAACATCTTTCCACATAACAAGAAAACAACATATATGACCAAATGAAACAGGAGTATGACAAGAAGGCTGTCAGACAGCAGCAGACAGTGGTTGAAGGACAGGGACAATGTTTACAACTAAAGGGAGAAGAATATGGAAACTAACACTGAGCTACATGACATGGAGCTCATAAATATCAAAAAAAACCAGCCCATAAATACCTGCTTGCAAGTAAATATTGAGGAAGGCATGAAGAAGTAAGCTCTATCAAAAACTGCAAAAATAAACCAAGGCATTATGAACACCACCAGTTTTGTCTTCAAGGAAAAAATATTCGAAATTTATCTGACTTCAGTGAAAAAGCAGTTTTCCCCAGGTTTAAATATACTGTGTTCTCTTTGCTTCTTTTGTTCCCATCCTTTCTTGCTGACCTCCATGCCGCAGTGGGCAACAGGCTAATGATGACCACTGAACGATCTGCTTTGGCTGAGACATCAATGTATTCCACTATAAGTCAACCTCACACAAACACAGCTACTTCTCCACAATCTATACTAATTCAATGTAGATTAGCTCTACTAAAAGACTAAAAAGACCTACTAAAAAAGGTCAAAGAAATATCTACTTTATATTATTTAAATGAAAAGTAAAGTCTGCCAGGAAAACAACTTTTCATACATCATCATAGCTTTATTTATATATTAAAAACCCACACAAAAATAAACAAACAAAACCATAACCTCAAAAAATCCCCAACCAACCACCAAACCCTGAGGATTTTCATTAAATGGCATTCTGACACACATACTTGATTCATTCCAGGAAGAGAAAAAGCATTTGCAAGGAAATATCAAGTAAAATATTTATTAGCCTTCTCCAGATTGCAAATTTCCCAAGCTCCCACATTTTGTAATGTCAGGAAATTGCTACTATAAACAGCCTAAATCTGCCAAAAAATTAATGTAACTGAGGCCAACTAAAGGTTTCTCATCCCTCACTCCCCATCCCTTGGGAGCTTCCTGCCTCAGGGACACTGACCACAGGTGCTGCATTGACACAAGTGGAGCCAGGGGCTGCAGAGAGCTCATCTCCTCCTGCCTGTCACACCAGAAGAGCTGTGAGGAGGTGGCACAGGCAACACCTGTAGGCTGGAGCAGGGTGGGAGCCCCAGGAGCTGACTGGAGTCTCCATCCAGGCAGGGTTGGAGGCCAGGGGCTTGTGAGCCCTGGCAGCCTGGAGCCTGTTGCTCAGCTGGAAGGCCAAGCTTCCCAAGTACTTATTTCACAGCTTTTCATCTGCCCTTACGCAAGCTTTGGTTCTTAAATGTCAGATGCAATGTCACTTTTGTTATCTTAAAGATAAGAATAAAAAAGATTCTGATTTTTTAAAAATTATTTTTTATTTTTTTACTCAACTTCACCTCTCGCTCCACTTAGACGCAAGAACAAGTCAACCATTTCACAGTGGCTTCTTCAAAATTTCAAATCACATACATTCAGTGGTTTTATTTACTCAGTAGTTCAAAGTTTCATTTCATATCAACACTACCCCAGACAATCCCTTCCATTATTTGAAGAAAAGCTAAAAATGGAAACTTTTCATGAAGCCCCCACTCAGGTTATTGTGGCAAGGCATGGCATTTCCACCACCCCGCAAACACAGGCACTTTGTTAAAATGTGGCCAGACAAAGGGAAGGCAACAGAGCACTCATTGACTCCTTGCTGAAGCTATTTGGGCTGGCAGCAGCCTCTGACTGACTGGGCAGAGCTTCTCCAAAGACAAGACGCTTGCAGAGGCGCCAAGGGCCTCCCACACAAAAGATGCTACTTTTACAATGCCAATTAGAATTCAACTTTCTTCTTCCTCAAGGAACCTAAGTCAGGCCAACATTTACACTTACCAGAGAAGACTAAAGACTATTAGTTTCTTTTGGAGGCAATTGCCCTAAAATACATTCTCCAAAGTAAATCTGCTGTAAGGCAGACTGGAAGGGTCCCAGGGAGCTGGCTGTGCTACCACCCACGAGGGACTGCCAAAGCTGATACCAAAGACCAGAGCAGAGACAGGGACCCAAAACACCATCTGTGCCATGATACACATTTTTTCAAGCACTCAGTCATCAGTCATGGAAACGGAAAAGAACCTCAAATCAGATATTTCACAAAACTTTCCCTTAAACTAAAATCAGATGGGAGAGGGCATCAAGTTGCATTCTCAGACTCAACTTGCAAATACAGTAATACTTATTTCTGCTTCATGGAACAAAACACTTATCAATAATATATAATATTCACCAGAATAGCTTCATCCAAATATCTAGTTATTTTCTTTTTCAGGTATTTTGCTGGATACCTTATTTTCCTTTACAGAATGCTGAACTACCTGTACTTTGCAGGTTGACACCACATCCCAGATGGTGGTTTCTTGTCTCAAAGGAGCATATGACTCCCTCACACCAAGCAAATAGTAATTTTGGATGCTACAGCACCTTAAAAGTTATTTATTGCTACCATTTTATAAGCAATTCAGAAAGACTGCCATTGAATGCAGTTCTGGATGCAATCTCCATTAATACCATTTAGTTTCAACCGTAACCTTAGATTTTGCCAAAGGTTATACAGAAATTGAACGTAGCAGATATTTCTTTCTGGCCTCTTATTGAGGAAGGTTACTTACACAAGCATGTTATTGCAACAGAGTATGACTGAAAAAAAAAAGATCAGATAAAATGGTCTTTGAGTGAAATGATTTTAAGACCTCTTAGTTATAAATATGTCAGAGATGCTGGTTTATACAAACATAAGCAGCAACTTGATTGCAGTCTCCTCATCTGCTCCTGCCTTGCGCTCTGCCTGGAATGATCGCATCAATGCATCTCAGGAAATTCATTTTTCATCTTCAAATGCTTTTACAAACAGGATCAGATCCTTCTAACAAACTAGGAAAGCCAACATCAACATGTGTAAATGCATGATAACTCAGCAACATCAGCACAATGTACTGCTTTAGCATTTACTAATGCTTTTTCTTTTCCTATTCCGGATTTGCTCTCCCTTGCTTTCTCTATTCCTGATCCTCTCCTGGCTGTGCAGTTTGCTGCCACTGGCACTGCCCAGGCATGGAGGGAAGTGCCTGAGAGGCACCGACAGCCAGGCCATGCCAAGGTGTGCAGCCAACTGGCAAAAGAGCTTCAGCTTCCTGCCATGGGCAGCCCCATCACCACACAGTCCCTCTTACAGCTGTTGGGTTGTTCCTTGTTTCACCTCATCCTCATCCATACAACCCTCAGCGCTCTCCTGCAACCCTTCCCTTACACTCTGATTTAGAGGTTCCTTGAGTCCCTAACCAGCACACACTGATACCAGTGATTTAAAAGGCTCAGCTATGCTTTCAAAGAGGAACATATTTGCAAGTTTTATAAACCACTCTAAACCCTCTGTGTACTCATTTACACTGCACCTTTCACAGCTCTTGATAACTATATCTACATTCCTCTGCCCCAACTTCTATCCTCATTCTGCAGAGGCTGCCATGAACAAGCTCAGTATGCAACAGAAATAGACCATCTCAACTACAACGTTCTACTTTATATCAGAAAGCAGAAAACATCACTGAAAAATCTTCATCTGCAATGGAACTGGATGCAGGGACTTATACATAAAGGAGAAAATAAGAGCAGATTCACAGAGGAAGATGCAAGAGAAGGTCAAACAATGTGCAAGAGCAACACAGAAACAGGTAGCTAGATAAAGTACGCAGCTGGATGCAAAACAGGATCACCTTTGAGAAATTTCTCCAGGAAACAAACTCTGCAAAATTCATCTACAGTTTAATAAGGCACATGATGGAATATAGAATTAAAGAAAGGTATTCTGTTCGCATGGAGAAAAGAAAAAAAAAAAATATTTTGGCCACAACACCCCCAAAAGAACAAAGAGTTTTATTAAATCAGAAGTGCCTGCCAAGTTATAAGATTTCTAAAAAGAGCAGGATTTAAAAAAAAAGTTTTAAAATGAGAAGAGGCGGCAATTTGTTTTGAAACATGAATCCAGCTGGCTTAGCATCTGAATGAAAGAAAATTATAGATCACAGTAAACATCATGTGTAAAAATAAAGAATAATCAGAGCCCCTCTTAAAAGGAAAAAAAGTCAGACCAAACAAGCTATCCATACAACCAATAATTCTGAGCAACTTCCATGCCAGCTGTAATTGCCACATTGCAAAATACATTTTTCTTAACGATACTCAACTTCTTTGTGAAGTTTGCCAAGTAACTATTGGAAAGCAGAAGGAGCAGCATGGGATTCTCATGAAAATGAGTTAGAAGTATCATTGTAAAAAGAAGTATTATCTTGTGGAATTCAAAATATATGCCACATGAATGTTAAGTGTTACAGCAAAAAATGAAAGAGGACTTAACTTTCTTTCAATGCCAGAAACGTATAAAAATGCCTTAAGTCAAATCAGTGATAATATTCAATGACAATATGCCAACCTGAACAGGATCCATTTGCTTTCAGCATGGACAGGGCTTCAGAAAACCCCAAGTGCAGTCACTTGGAGGTGGAGAACCAAACCCATACGGTACAAATTGACTCTACAGTTCCCTTTCCTGCTAGTTCCAATCCAGTTACAATTATCAGAAACACAGAAATCAATACAAACATGAAGAAGTTTTCTTTCTTTTCAGAAAGCAGTTTATGGCGCAGAACCACGCTGAAAGGACAAACACTGCACTGTATATTTTAGCTGTGTACCATAAGAGTCATACAGCACTGAGTTAAACTTTTTGAACCAAATTAAGCTAGAACATAAATTAAACAGACAGGAGTCAGAAGCCAGCACGTCTTAGGATATATACAGTCTACAGCTTAATGTCATATGACCAATGGCTGATTTCCTGTATGCTATCACCAAATACTACAAAGATATGTGTTAATACATGGCCTGCAGAAGGGTGTCCAAAAGGCTTCACCGGTCCCTTGCAAAGGAGCTGGTTCCCTGTTCCTGGCCTACAGCAGTAACCCATACAAATATCAACAACTACCTGTCAGCAAAGCTGGAGAAAGAATTTCATGCTCCAAGCAACATACATATGCCACAAAAATTTCTAGAATACAAATTATGAAAAACCCCCAAAGAAAAGCACATAAATAGATATATCCCAGTAGGTTCAATCTAGATTTCATAAGCTTTATTATTATATAAATATTTGTTGGACATTTAATCCTCTTTCTCCTGCCCCTAATCTGTCTCCTCTATCCTGACCTTCCCATAATAACAAGGTTACAAACCAACTTTAGTGCACTCCTCAGAGCCCATTCCCCTTCTGGGAAAGGATATGTAAAATATGTCAGGTTTGCCTAAAAAGATGCCCTGCTCATACCAGTTTCTTAAAAATTAGTTCTACTGCCAAGATTTTGTTCCTTTTTTACAAACTGGTCATGGCTTCTTTTAGGAAGTAGTGGGATGAGATGGACTAAAATTAGAAGGAGCAGAAATTAAAGGGGAGCAGAAGGGGAGAATGGCCCTGGTGCAAAACTCCCCAGTAAAATCTTCAATTCAACTCTTGTATCAAAAGTCTGACATCACCCACTTTTTCAGCAACCACTTATATTCTCAGACCTCCAGCTACATAGCCCTTCCTTTTTTCAAAACTTGCAGCAAACAGTTTACCACTGGGTGTTATAATGGCTTAATAACCTTCACAAAGATTAGGTACAGAACACAGATTAGGTAACACAGATTCAGAAGACAAAGTCCCAAGATTCAGATCTAGATTTACCATCTCTATGCCTAAGGTGCTTGGAAAAGCCTATTGAAGGGAAAGTTTCAGGTCTCTGAACTGGACACTGGCTCTCCTGGTGACAAATGTCTCTAGTGTTTCAGCTGGAACCTGCCCTCAGCTGCAAATCAAACAGCTGGCATTAATCAGTGTCTCTTCATACACAAGCCTTCATCCCCATGGAGGAGAATTAAAAAACATGCAGGAAATCCAGCCTTTGTGTTTGCTTGCAAGGCAGATAAAATGAGCTGTCATCCTTTCTCACAGCAGGAAAGAGTAAGGACAGCTCAGATGAAAGTGCTGACAGGCCTGGCGGCGGGTGCTGGATGATGGGACTTTGAAAGCACCGTGTGTTCATAGAAGATCACCAGCTACCAAAATAAAACATTGTTTAACACCAGGTACATTTACAATGATTAAATACAACCAGTTTACCCAATGTTGCTCAGTTCCAGAGAATTAGTTTGTTCCCCCATTTTATATGCTATCAGAAAAGAATAATCACGAAAACAACAAAATAAAAAGCTCAGTGTTTTACCAACATGTTCTCTCATTCTTTATATTATCTCCTGTTTGAGTGACCAGGAACCAGTTAAAGGCTGAATTGCCCTTTTGAGCCACCATCAAAAATTATCCACGTCACACTAGTCCGCACGGAGTGGTCTCGCACTGCAGTGCCAACACAGTATAAAACATAACCAAAAATGAAGGCAAACCAAGTGAAAATATCCCATAGCATTAGCTCACAAGTACAACATTTTCTGAGCCAGCTGGACTTCAGATGGAATTTTTAGTCAGTCATCTGAAGAAGTTTGGTTTCTGTTGCTAGAAAGCTTTGAGGAGAATATTCATCATGGATGAACATTCATCACCAGTAGTTTGGGTACAGGCGCCAGAAGTCTGCAAAACGAAATGGACTTTTACCTCATGACATGAGATGAGAAAGGAAGGACTGATGCTCCAGAAAGTACCAAACAGTATTCCATAATTATTGGGGGAAATATCATAAGTCAGCAGCTATGTCTGCATACAAAGACTGAAACCAAAACAAAAATCAGTAAGGTTGTATGTTAAAAAAAAAGTCACATTAAAACTCAAGCTAAATTACTAACAATTTTCACACTATATCAGCAGCACTGTGGATTATTTCAGGGTTTTTTTGTGGTATTTTTTCAGTTTAGGCAGATCAAAAGTTGAAGTTGCTTATTTAAAAAAGTAAACAAAAAGCAATATATGAACTTACGCTCCCACCCAAAGCTGAGATCTCCGATAGGAACCCACAATTCCAGGAGCTGGGGTTTTAGAAACTTAGTTCCTCAACATTTCTGACTGAATGATAAGAAAAAGGAGGAGGGAAGTTTTAAAAGTTAAAAAAAAAAAAGAAAAAATAAAACAAACCAGAAAGCATAAAGGAAAATTGCAACCAAACTTGTCAGGAAATCAGAGGAACTGAGCTTTCAAAATGCAAGAGTGCTTGATTGACCTGGGTCACAAATTACTGTTCCTATTCTTTCCTTTTCAAAGTAAACAATGCCTTCATAAACAAAAGATAACCTGTAATTTCAACTGGTTTAAAAGAGAAGTTAAATCACATGTTTTGCGGGGTTTTTTTAAAGCAAAGAGAAAGAAAGCCAGCAGATACAGAGGACGAAATACATGACTTCTGAGTTCCTTTGCCATCCAGACTGGATTCACCTCTACTCTAAAAAGCAAGGACCTTTTACAAAGAAATATACAAAGTGACAATAAGAGAAGTTCTACACACAAAACCTCTTCCCATTACCTTTAATATACTAAAAACTCAAAAGGCCGCAATGCTGAGATGCCCATTGCCATTGACCTCCTCTGGCACATGAATCACCAGAGACAAAGGATGACCCTTCTCCTTCCTGTCCATCAAAGCTGAGGCACAGCAATGTTCACCAAACTCCAGGCATGACAGGTATGGATGCTTTTTAGCCCTTACAGCTTTCTGCTTTGGTCCAAACAGGGGCCCAGTTACTGAGATGTTACCAAGAAACACAGTATCACTCAATTATAAGCTCCCTATTGGCATCACTTAAAGATAAAATTCCTCAAATCCGTATCTGGCAGCAATCAGTGTCATTTTGACAGGCAACATGAAAGACTGTAAGCCATTTCTGATCCGTAATGTATTACTACCTGAACTGTATAAAAACTTAAAAGACCAGAATAAAGTGTAACTACTGCAAATGTTTATCTCATTACAAATCACAGACTTTAAACATTGATCCTCACAAGAGCTTTTCCCAAAAGACACAGCCACACCTTTGCTTGACAGCATCTACATAAGGCTACACAGAAGCACTGTGCTTTCTGAATAAAGGCAGAAATCAGTCACTCAAGGTTTATTTTGTGGAGCCCTCTACAGAATACCAGCATTTGCAAACTCGAGCGTTATCTGCATGTATTTAGAATACAAATACATCTTTGGTAGATGCTCCACTGTACCTGCTGGTGTATAGACACTGCAAGCAGCCTCTCTTGAGCACACCTCAGCTTAGCAGAGTATCAGAGCCAAACACCATCATCCTCAACCCCTGGACAGCAGCAGCAGCAGTTAGAAAGCAGAGATAAAAAATGGATTCAAAACCCATCTGAAAGTCCTGACCTTTCCTCTGCAGTCTGGGGATAATGGGACAAGTGCAGCTCCTCTAAGCCAGACATCCCATAGGACCGGGACTGCTCTCAGCTGAGGCACATGACACTCACTGCCCTAACACTGCTCCACTCCTCCCAGCTCCCCTCCTGCTACACAGAGCAGTACCAGGTGAGATGGGTAGAAGAACTGCTCTGTTTCAATCCCACACATCTCATCTTTAGAACCCATATGAAAGAATTTGAAGCAGAGAGCTCTCCAGATCTAGGGGCAAACATGGTTTTCAGAGCAGAGATCAAACACAGACTGCTACATCATTTCTGTGCTGGCTCTCCACACCTTGTCCTGACTGTGTGAACACTGATTAAATCAGTAAGGTGAAAGGATGTGGTAAAGCTACAAAAGCCAACAATTTGACCTCTCGGTTTGATGGTAGTATCTTAAAGCTTTCCCCTAACTTTTTACATCTTCTCAGTAAGACGATCTAATATTTGCCTACAAAATTTCTAGCGTGCATTTGTTTTGTTCTCATAGGAAGCTCACAACCACCATCCCTGAGATTATGATTGTCTTTATTTCATAAGAAACCTACCTCCCTATCTTCTTTACTGCTTCCCAGGACTTGCTGCCTTCTGATCCTAATAAAAGCAAGAAATCACCAGTAATTTTATCAGCAGCTTGCTTTTGAGAGGATGATGAAACGTTCTGCATGCTGCACATAAAAGAATTGCAAACTGTTCTCACTGCTCAAGCCAGCCAAACAGAGGGCAGGCTGCATACACTCATTTGCAGCAAACAAGTACACATGCTTCAGGTTGTTACTGCAGAGTATGATCTGAAACCTACCTCTAGTGATGTGATTTCCTTCTATTTCTCCCATTTTTCAATAAAGGAATTAAAAGTTTGATGCACAAAGGCTGACAATACTTTCAGAAGTAGCAGACTGCACAAGTTTGCCCTGCTTTCTCCTTCCCTGGAGTTTACACACAACTTCTGAACCGCACTAGGGATAAAATGGAGTGAATTAATCTACCAAAACTATTTCCAATGTTTATTCGGTTTTAATGTTTTCTTTTGAGGTTTCTCTAGCTGGCTGACCTGAGACCTGTTTCCCCCTGGAGCCTGTGTTGTGGTGCCAGCCCTTTTATTACAGCAGGTTCACATCTAGCGGTGAGAGCAGAGGAGGAGGAACTGCAAGCTCCCTGCTGCTGCATTTGGTTAGCAGCCTCCTCCTCCTCCCACTCTTCAGCAGATGTTTCTGCTGTTTTACCACAACGGGATCTTTTTATACCCTCACAATTCCTAAAGCAAACAGAATCAGAGACCCATCTCCAAAGAGCCACAACAAAAGCACTGACCCAAACTACCACCACAATACAACTGGAATAAAACCCTTGGCCCTTGGGAGAAGAGGAGGTTGTACACAATGTCACTGGGACAGTGACTAATCTTTGGCAGATCATGTGAGAAAGTCCTGAAGTAGCTGTAGTGACAGAGAACAGCATGAAAACAAATGGATGATTCAGATGTGAATAATATGCCTTAGAAGTGATATTATCAGAAGCTCACATAAAACATTATCCAATCTTTTTGCCACTCGGAAAAGCCAATGGCATTTACAGCCATCTTCCAGATGTTGTGCATTTTCAGTTACATGTGTCTGTGCACATGTGCATGAAGTCAGTGGGTTCAAAACAGGTGGGATTTCCAGAATCTCCATTTTAAAACAAATTCCTAGACACCACTAAACGTACATCCCATAGGGTAGGACAAATCAACTTTCAGACTCTGTGCCAGGCTCTTGCAGCTGATGCTGAGTCCATGCTAGGAATTTTCTCACAACAAAAGAACCAGACTGCGGGATAATAACCCAGTTATTCTTGAGTTCCTCAGGTCTCAGCGGCTAGCAGGGAAGAAAAGAGGTTCATTCAGATTTAAGTATAGCTACGTATGCCAACTAGTTAAGCTAGACTCCCTTTAAACTGCTGATGTAGGCACAAAAGGCTCTGTATCAAGGTACTCTGAAAGGTACTTAAACTAGTTTCCCCCTTTTCCCTGCTGTTCCTCCCCAAAATCATCCTTATTAAGCCTTATTTTCAGTAGTAAGTAAAATTGCTCCTAATTGTACATGCAGAAAGAGACACCATATTGCTTTGTCTTTAAAACTTGTTGGATGCAAGTGATTCGTGCCACTGCTGTGGCAAATACAGCAAATCCTACAGAGAGTGTCTCTGTCACGTATTTACTGACAGAAGGCATCTGCACCATCCAGTTCAGGTAACAATCAAAGCCACAGCTGTGGCTGAGCTGAGATCTTTGCCTGCGCTGCACTGCTACTATTGCCTGCTTTGAAGAAGCCACATGTGAAATGCTATGAGGTGATGTGAACATTACCCAGACCTTCCATCTGGTTTTGAACACTCCTCTGGGCTGAGTGCGAGCACATGTGCGCTCATACACTGATGTCCAAAGAAACTGCACAACCTCGGTCTCAGACTGGCCTTGCAGCACATCCTGCTGCTGTGATCTCCCCTTAACACATGAATGGCAGGGATGCTGTGCACAGGAGTGTCAGCTCAAACACCGCCCTTTCACGCCCTCAAAATCAAAAGCCCGCTCACTCTCAGCCAAACATCTATGCTTGCTGCTGCTGATCCACACAGGGTTCCTCAGATAGTTGTGTCTCCTTATTCTTCCTTAAGTGTCTGCTTCTCTTTGATGTTCAGGCTTTCATCTATTGCAACAATGAGGAATCATCTGTTTGGGGAAGAAAAGCACAGTTCCAGGTATTCTTAGGAGAGAGCATTTGGATGCCAACAGCATCTATGGTGGAGGACGACTGCAGGTCAACTACTATTTTCCTCCTGATCTTTAGCCTGGAGGTGGTTAAAGGGAAACTGAATGACTGATTTCCTTGTTCTAGCAACATTTGTAAATCCTGTGTAAACCAGGCTATCTTTGACAAAATCTTAGTGAGCCTTAAGTTAAAATAACAGTGGTGATGTCATTGACCGGGCAGTAGTAATTAATGCTTCCTACTTCTTCTGTTGAACTGTTCTATGAACACCACACTGGAAAATTCCCCATGTTTCAACCATCTTTCAAAGTCTGCAATTTGATTTTATCGAGTAAAAATACCTGAAAATTTTTCTAAATGAGCTGTTCTTTACATGATGATTGAACCCAGAATCAACAATTTTTGAAGCATCAAACATTTAAAATAATATTGAAAACAGGTATGGTGAGTTTAAAATCCTAAGTATTTAAGGTGGAGGAGGTTTATTCAGACAATTTTAAGAAAAATAAGCTTTCATCAGTTGTGTTGCACAGAGCTGCTAGTGAAGATTTTGGTGGGATTTTCTGAAAAAATGCACATTAAGTATTCTTTTGAGAGATTCTGCAGGGAGAATTTTGAGAGCAAATACAAATATTTACACTATAAATGCACTTTAATCTTGTGGCTCTTACTTTGGGGAACAGATCAGAGTACCACCTAATCCGTGGGCTTTATAATAGAGGTCAACAGCACAGCTTGGGATTTGAAATACTGCTCTTCGCAATAGTTTTCTCACAAACAAGCTGGAGAACAAGCATTACCTGCAAGAATTATGCAGGCCCTTCTCATTTTACCCTTCAGTAAATAACTGAAGACTAATACAATTTTAAAAATTGTAGATTTCTTGCAGAGTGAACTGTATTCTTATTAAGTAAATTCTTGTGAGAAGATTTATTCGTGTGTTAATAGAACACTGGCAGAAAAGCATGTTCAGCACCAATGAAAGATAAAAAACAATTAGAAAGCTCAAAACTGAGTCGAGGACTCGTTAGCACAGAGAAATGAAACTGCTAGATGAATGAACTGCTAGATGACAATGAAGACAGTAATTTGTATCCAAGCTATAAGCTATCTCATTGGAATTCTTCAGGCTTCTTTGCAAAATTTTGTTACTTAAAAATTAAAGCTCACCCATTATTCAGAGGGTTAGAATGATGATGGAAAGCTTTTGTCTGAAATTCAAATTCTTATATCCAATGTATTCCTTAAACTTTATTTTTGAAAAGGTGGTGTACCTAGATTGTTTGTTTGTTTCAGTTTTCGTCCTAAATCAGTAAAAGGCTCTTTTGGTACAGCCCTCACACCATGGGCACGGTCACATTAACACTACAGAGACTGAGGCTGGTCTGCTTCATTCTGTTTCAGTAAGGAGTGATTCCTGGTACAGGATGACATTATTGCAATAAAACTTGTGGCTAACATGGGCATGCTGTGCTGATCTTTAAATTCCTGACAGAAAAGAGGAGACTGGTTCTAGAGAAGGACTCAAATATTTGTCCTTATGTATGTATCCTACATACATACTGGGCAAGGCAGATACATCCAGAGGGTAGTTGAGAAGAATCACCTCGGATGTCTGAAGCTAGACTGGTGTTCACTTTGAACAAAAGTATTTTATTTTCTGTTTTAAAACTTGTTTCAACTAGCCTAGACCTGACAGAGCTGGAAAATAAGTGGAATTTTAGGTACTTCAGTTTTAGGGATAAATCTCACTGGAATCTAGCTTTCAAAAGCAAAACATTTAAACTTTCTTAGAATTAAATATTTACAATTTCAAGACATTTCTGATGCACTATTTCTGATTTTGCTATTATTTTTCCTTTAAATGGAGCATATTGTTCAAGCCAAGGTTTATAGAGAATGATAGCACAGCAGTGGACTCAATTAGGAGATGGAAGGAAACACAAAGGAAATTCAAATGTTTTTTCAGGCCTAAAATAGAAGTAACAAACTTCCAAGATAAACAGCTTGAGAGTAACTGCTTCAAGTTTAATTTGATAAACAACATTACAAAATTACTTTATAATGCTTAGCAGTTTGATGGCACTGGAGATATCTGGAAACGAGGAAAATCTGAGCCTCTCATGAGAAACCTTCCTGCTGTTTAACATTCTAAATGATGAAGTAAAAACAAGGCAAGAGTCCCTGATACTACACTCTGCATTCTGTCTTAGATCCCCTACATCACTTCAGCAGTAATTAGCAAAATGTGGTCACAGTAGAATACGTGGCAATGACTTTACAGAGATACTGAACTGCATTAAATACTGTATGTATTAATAAAACTCCCTGCATTTGTTGTACACAGTGGATTTTTGAGACTTAAGCTTTGTGTATCCACTGCTGCAGACTCATGAAGTCAACCTGCCTTTTCTCCATATGAAGTTAGTGCAGCCTGCAGCCTACATGTCACCTCCAGCATAATGGTATTAAACCTAATTAACCACTCGGTGTTTTAATGATAAGTCAAAAAGTCATCCTCTACCATGTGCTTTATTTCTTAAACTTGCATCCCTACTTTTTAAAATCCCATTATTCTACAGTATGTATTTTCTCAATACATCAAAACTCAGCTAACTCCAGGTGAGTTCTGTTGATACTGTTAAGCTATTGACTATAAATTACAGAATCTGTATCTCCTTCATACCTGAACCAGACAAAAACTTGACATATGTTCAGCAAATTAAAAAGAAAACATTACAAGGTGAACAGCTCAGCCATGGTTCAACTCAAACTAGCTGCCTGCTAATAACTCCTATAACAGAACTGACTTGGGAAAGCCCCTTCCCCATTCCAGATCAATACCGGTACCACTGACAGCAGTTACATCCACAGCGAACATTTACACTGGGTCTTCTGTGTTTCTCAAAATACCGTGACTTCCTGGGATTTGTGACTATCTGAAACTATCTCAAGTACAAAGATTTGAGACGTACCATCAGGTTTTCGGCAGCCTCAGCCAGAAATAGATCTCAGACGCAAGACAGAGGAGCTCAAAGTTTCATTGTATCGAGACAAGCTCATCATTAATTAGGAAAATAAGTACAGCCCAGCCCAAAAAAGCTGGCACAAAGCTGCAGAAGGATGTGGATACTGTTCAGGAGTGCAAGAGCATGGGCACTTTTATTTAGATATCACTTAAAAAATTTGAGCCTTCAGACTTCCGTCTCTATGTATTTATTAGTGAACAAGTAAAACTCATCACAGCAAGTTTTACCAAAGAAGAGCCAAAATATATCATCATCTGGATCATGCAAAAAGGTCCGTGATAATTTAGACAAAGTACAAAGAGGGGATCTGAATAATGACATTTCTTAAACTGTGATGAGGTTCAGCATCTTTCTTTGTTGCCTGGACCTCAGAAGACAAATAAGTGAAAGTACAAAGAATAAACAGAAGTAGAAATAGCACTGTCACAAAGAATTAAGGCACACCAAGTACCCCATTCTGTATGATGACTGATGCAAGTAACATGTGAAATACACCCAGAGAAAATTAAAACTGACAATAGCAAGGCTGCATTTTTTGAGCCATTCAGCAACCTAAGACGTTAATCAATTTCTTTGGGACGTCTCTGCTGTTCATTACTTCAGCTTATTCTTCTTTATGCCTTACTACTATTCACTGAGCAGCAAACAAATACAATAGCACACAGGAAGCAGCAAACAAAAGTCCTTTTAACACTTGCTCACACCATTTGCTGCACTTGCCAGGGCTGCCCAGAGGCTACTGGTTTACACCCAAACTCAGTTTTCTTAAACACATAGCAGAACAATATCTCGCTTTGGAAGTCAAGAAAGTGCATTTCTTAAAACTTGAGGGGGCAGGGTAGAAAACAGACAAAATCACAGTGCTGACACAACTGGCTTCCTTTATTTTTTCTTTATTTAAATGTTCTGAACATTCCATTGAATTTTCACAAATAGTTTCACTGGAGGCATTTAGCATACATTTGCTCTCTATTCACTTGCTCCTCTAATATTCACTGCTAATACTGACATTTCTTGGTGTTAGATCATTCTCACAGATGAAGACACATCACAGACTGCCTGTTTGCTTTCTAGGTTGAGCTCAGGGAAAACTCATAAAACAGCCACACAAAGTACTCCTTTTCTCTTCATATGCCAAAGAAATGAACTGATAGGTGTGTTTAGCAAAGTCACAGCATGGTCTAGATGTCCATTCTGCAATTCTTTTCAGAAATTTGGCTTAATTACTTACAAAAAAAGATTTCTTTAGGAAATAGTATTAAAGTTCTATAGTGGTAAAGAGATTAGAATTTATTATTCAGTTTTTCTCAAAGTGGCTGCATGATCCATCAGTACTGCACAGACTCCCAATGAAAACTTACAAAGACTTCATAAAAACATTCCATGAAAGGACAAATTTCAACAAGTATGATTTAAGAGAATTTATCACTTTGAAACTAACACATCACAGAAGTTCCTCTTGCAGCCTGTACCCAGAAGCAGCATTATCGAGGGCAGCTACTATAGCAGGCACCTGATTGACGCTGCTGTCCTGTGCTAAATGCTTTACCTCGTCAGGTTCCAGCTGCACAAGCTATCCTGCCTCTCAGAGGAGAAAATGTCACTCAGGGACACACACTGCCCTGGTTTTGCTGGGTGAAGTTAAAAAGAGAAAAAGGCACTTGTGTACTAGTTTCTCAAAATTTGTTATAACATCTTTTTTAAAGAGGGAGGATAAACAGAAAAAAATTCTTTTATTTTAAAATTTTTGTAACGGACCAACATGCTTTTTCTTTTTGTTGTGAGTTAACACCATGAATACAATCATGAAACATTCATCAGTGGCCTGGGATTTGGTTTAGATTTTTTTTTTGCTGTTTTGCAGGCAATAGCTAAGCACCAGCAGTGCAAGCCTCACCCTTACTTTGGAGTAGCTAAACTCTTTTGCAAAATCATGGGATTTTTTGGCAAAAGAGAAAATTAAAGATATTAAAATGGTGATGGAGTCCTGTACCCATCAAAGTAAGGAAGATCAAGGAAGAATTCATTCAGAATTCTAACATAGGATATTATGTTAAAAGTGAGATCCAAGCAGAATGACTAATCTCAGTAAACAGTTCTACCACCTTCACATTTGTCTTTCAAGATGCTATTGCAGCATCTTGAAATAGCTCTGGACATATTCCATAATGTGCCATCAACAGAATAAGAAAATTTTAAAAAGGTGCAGGCTGTTTTGGCTTTTCTGGTTTTTGTTTTTCTCTTTTTAATTCTGTGGC
The DNA here is from genome assembly GCA_013398115.1 of Falcunculus frontatus. Lineage (NCBI taxonomy): Eukaryota > Metazoa > Chordata > Aves > Passeriformes > Falcunculus > Falcunculus frontatus. The sequence continues at coordinate 425,940 of VZRV01005810.1, forward strand.
ACAGTTTTGTCATTTTAAGGCTCTTGAAAATAATCTAAATCACCAGTGAATTGGACAGAGCTATAAACCCATGATATTAAAAAACATTTCACAGATGTTCAAATTTTACCACATTGTATTACTATTTGATTTAAGCAGAAATGCTTTTTCACTTTTAACCCATAATATCTTGGCACTTGCATGAGGGAGAAATCAGACAGAAGAATAAATGTCCCCAAGGGAAAAAAAACCCCAACATATATCAACAAACCAAATCTCTCTTCCACCAGTATAAAAAAGAAGAAAAAAAAAGAAAAAAAAAAAAAGAGCTCAGTATATCACAGCAATAGAAAAGCACAAAACATCTTATGAAAGCAAATTCTGGCTCTGTAAGACCACCTCAATTCCAGCAAGCACCAGGGGAGGGGAGGAAACAATTAGGAGAAAAGAAAAACTAGTCTTACCCTAGGAACATGAACAGCTTTGTGGCAAGGCACGTAACTCACCTTCAGGTTACAGAAATACATCTCTATTCACAGAAGGCATTCAGCCAATAAACCCCCTAAACCCCTTGTTATTTTTCAAGGTTATCTAACAAAGTAGACAAAAACATATTTCACCTGCTCTCTTTGTGCCTGATTTCCTCCCCTTCAATCCCATCCCTCTTGCCCCTTGCCTTTCCTGGTTTTACATAGATCCAAAAGTCATGTTTCAAACCAGCACATTTATGTTAGCGTAAGAGGCATGGAAAGTGCTACCACAAAGTCTTTAACTGAATTATAGTCATGTGTTTCAAATAACAAAGAACAAGAGCAAAATACATGGTTAGGCCCCGAACCTCTTTCCATAAACACGAGCAGAGCCAAAGGATGGCATATATGTTTCTTTAGGACCCTACACAAACGTTTGGAATGAGAGGTACAGGCAGGCTGTCCAGCAGGGGTGTGTGCACCTGGCACAAGTGGGAACCTCCTGGTAGACCCACTTTGACACTCTGATACCAACGTAAGGCCAGGCTAAGAGCTCCTCTATCAACCTCCGACAGACTCGTGAAAAACCAACACAATTATTTGTCTTCCCTGCAAAAGGGAGACATACAAAAGAGAAAAGGATTTGTAGCAGATGGCAAGGACATTTCTGCAGATCACCGGAAAGGCAGCTGCATAGGGAGCACCCTGAATCCACAGAAAGTTGAAGCAAAGTTGGCTGATATGGAATTGTTAAAAGACTTTTTCAAGAAATACAAAAAGGATCCTGGAAAAGAAATTCCATAGAGAATGAATCTTGCAAAATTCACATGCTTCCCTAGGAAGGGTGGCTTCAAATGCATCAGCAAGAAAGGTGAGCTTGTCCAAAGGCAAAGTCTTCAAAGCATTATGACTTGCTCATTAAATTATTCTCTTCAAGTTACTGTTGAATTGAGTCAGCCCATGACTCTCAAAACACTTATCATGGCAACAAGTCAGCCTACACAGAAAGTTCAGACCTGAGCTGTGCCACCCCGTGTAAACACTTCCACACCAGCACATAGTAACTGGGACGGGTGAATGTCAAGCTTGTGTACAGCAGCTCCTTCCTTCTCCTTTGAAGTACATGCTGTAAGAGAAATAATAGGAAGAAGCACAAAATATTACCCACTTTCTTAAGTACACTGCAACAGACGCTAAACCCAATCAAGAGCTCATTCTCTCTCTCTCATACTCGTTTTAGTGAGTAACACGAGTTATTCACCAAAAATCTGTGGATGAGCTTTTGTTTTGTTCTCTAGTCTCTAGAATGATGTTAGAGCACTACAGTATAGCAGAGCTGCTCTTTGAAAAATGCAATTTCAGGAGTGGTTAATCTGTAATAGATTATAAATTCCAACTACGCATCAGGTTTTTCAGATGACAATTTTTTTTCTGATCCGTTCTCCTTAAGCAGTAGCAGATACAACATAAGAAGGATTTCTCAATACATCTGTCTTTATAGTTAAAAGAGAGGTGCAAACACTCATCAGCCTCCTTGATATGCAGTCATGCAGAGGGGAAGACACACCAGCGACATTGCTGAATTCTCTTCCTCAACTCCCTCTTTTCTCTCTGCTTTCACAGTATTTCCCATCAGCTATATGGCAGGTTAATCACATTACTCCATTTTATTCCTCTCCTTGCCAGAGAGGGAGAACAATAGTGGCAGAGTTATGATGTGTCAAATCTTGGCACATAATACTTTATTTTCCAGAACTGCTTGAAATTCTAAAACACCCCTAGTGTTCCTATTGTTTTATCTTAGTTAGGATTTGCATCTTTCTTTCTGCATGACAAGCAGACACTGCAGTTTCTACAAGTCCAGTTGGATGAGCACACTTAAAACTGTTCCCGTTCCCACACGGAATTACTGCAGGCAGGAAGATGCCACGATCAGCTAACAAAGTGGGTATTCTAAGTTTCTGGCACCACAGAAATCAAGGGAGGAAAGACTTCCAAGCTTTGACTAAGTCACTGCATGTGAACAAACTGACTTGAGTTTTTTTTCATAAAACATAAACCCCTTCCTCTTTTCAAAAATACACTTACAAAATGTGAGAAGCCAAGTGGATAAAACTGCACTTGAGGCCCATTGATGGTTCACAACAATCACTGCAGGATCATTACCGACAAGTCTCTGCCTCTAACCACTCTTGGAATTTTGCCTAACTTAAGGGATCTCCTGATAAATAGAAGGCAGCAAAATGTGGGTACAACAAGAATAGAGGATAAAGCCAAACAACTGAGAACAGAAGATATTTTCCCCCGGGAATATGAGGTTTCAGTACTTTCCACATAATTTCTAGCAGCTAACAACACATTCAAAAAAAAATACAAATTGGTCAAGGTTATTTCTCTCTCAACTTAAGTAGGAGAACTAAAAGGACACGTGAAGCAGCAACTTCTAATTTCCAGAAATCTTCTTGTAAACCAAATAATAACTATTCCTGCCATTCACACTAAATAAATAAATAAAAATATAATTAACTCTGAAAACAAACAAGCAAACAAAAGACTCCACCAAAATACTTTGCACAAGTGAGCCCTAAGTGACACATTTCAGAAGTCCTTTAAGCAACCCTTTGCTATCTGTAAACAGACCAAGAAAAGAAATGGCCACTTATATGTTCCATGTGCTATCTTACTAAAAGGTTACACAGTCCATTCAAAAGCTTGACAATCTGTCAACCACTTCCCCAGCTTTTTGTTTATCCTGCAGATGGTTTAATTACATACACACACACACACACACATACACACACACACGGAGTAAACAAAACAGACTACCAGCTTGCAGAACATTTTAAACTGCATTTTGGAGAAGAGTTTTTAAGTGTTCATAGAATCATAGAATATCCTCTATTGATAGTTGGAAGGGACCTGAGGAACATTGAAGCACAGCTCGCGTTACAATAAACACCTTGCATTAACTGAAATTAACATACCTGGGAAGAGAGATGGTATACATCTAAGAGTGTCTCAAAGACACAAAAATCTTTACCCAGATTGTCACATTCTCCCCTGGATAGTCAAGATAGCACAACTTCTCCTTCTTTATGCAAATGTTCTGAAATACATTTTGAAAATGTTTGAAAGGCATTTAGAGAATAATGCAATTATCAGGCATAGTCAACATGGGTTCACAAAGGGCTAGTCTCTTCCAACTGAAATATTCTCTAACATTCAAATATTCTTAATGTTCTTATTTTATGACCACCAAAAGAGGCGGAATCCAAATGCAAACCAATACGAAAGTATTATTAACATTTTATCATAACATCCTAATAACATAAAAGCCTAGACTACAGAAAACTAGATCAAGGTTGGGTTGTATTCATAGAATAACCACCCATCACGCAGAGAGAGGTTCCTCATTCACAATCTGGTTATGGCGACAGCTCTCAAGGTGACCCAGTGAAGTCAGGCCCATGTATAAAAAGGAAATGGGCAAGAGATGCTCTCTGAAACAACACTGTGATTATGGAATTTAAAAAAGGGTTAGAGCCTTGAACCAGCTCCAAAGTGAAGGAAGATGAGCTACGTTCACTGTTCAGTGCAAAATCTCAGCAACAATTCTCACTTGGGAAATAGCACATGCCAGAGGATGCAGCTTCTGGCAAGTCAAGACAGTCTTCTGCTCGTGAACTTCTCTTCATAGAAATTCATGGGGCATTGCAGGAACCTACCCCCGGCATCATCTAACACCTCTGGAGCACACTACAAGGACACCCTACTGATTAGGCTGGCTGGACTCCGAAGGTCTGTAAACAACATGAATAGAAGTTGTGTGACAAAATGCTTATTACCCACTTAAAATTTACCTTTTAAAATGTTAAAGGCATAGATACAGAAAAGATTACACTGAATGTGTAAGTTTCAAAGCTAAAGGAAAGTACAGATGAACTGTGTACTTACTAGAATGTAACAAACATAACCATGGGCCTCTGTCAGGGTCTGACTTTATCCAACACTAAGAAAAATGGGGAGATGGACTTTTTGCAGTTTGTTTGAAAAGGCTTGTCATGTGTCAGACTGAGATTTTAAATATTAAGTTTCAGCCTGGCAAGCACTGTAATATTGTGGAGGTACAACAGCCTCTGAAACAGGATTCTGCTGTGGAAGCCCCTTACACGTGCAGTAATACTGAGGATGATTAATCTCTGAGAAAGTCTGCTTGGAATCACTCCAGTCATCATTTTGCAAGAACATGCACACATGATGCTGACCCAAAAGCCAAAAGTGCTCTGTAATGGGCTCCAATCTATGCAAAGCAAGAATAAATGTAATGAGATATCCACAAGCTACTTACAGACAACCTGAAACTCACACCCCATGCCTGTCATGGCAGACAAGTAGGGCAAAGACTTTCTTTATTGTTAACACAAGCACTGCTGCATGGGTTACTGGAACAAGTCAGCAGCAACCAACCCCATCCTTGTGCAAGGATATTCAAGGCTTGAGCAACCCACCTACCACTAATGTTTATTGCTCATTATTATGCAAAAAGTTCCCAAGTTTGGGCTGGTTTTTTGTTGCTGTTGTTGCATTTTTTTAAGCAAAAATGGTAAGAGGAAGATAAAAAGACCTATGTGAAAATACTGTGAAAGTTGTGCATACAGACCAGAGACTTGAGCGCTGTGCACGGAACAAGAAGTATGACTGCAAAATGCAGTCTGTAATCCACCAGCTAATGGAACTGTGAAAAGAATTGCTTTTTTCATGAAGCATCCATGTAACCTCTTTGTATAAAACCACTTGCAAGACTAAAAGCTCTGAAGACACAGACTTGATCATGCATTTATGAAAGGGAAAACATAAACCAAATCAGGATACATAAACAGATCTAAAATTACTTATTTCAGTACCTTTCCCATCCTATGAACACAAACGACATCCTACGCTTCATCACTGACCTTGTGTCTTCACTGAAACCTTCTCTCACAAGCTCACACTAAAATAAAAGCACATAAACAGCACTGGCATTTTTCTAAGAAGAATTTATTACATGGAATTTTTGGCTAGTGATACATCCAAGATCTTAATTAAAGAGAGACCAATCCACTCAAAAGCGTGACCATTCCCACAGGAATGAGAAGAAATCCTTCTTATTGAAATAAGAGCAGAAAAATAAAATGGAATTCATTCTTCTTTCTGGCAAGAAAGGCATTTTCAAATCCCACTTGGTCTTGTAATTCTAATAGCTTCTTCTTTCAACACTACACTGAAGTACATGTTTAATCTTTCCAAGACTCTGGCTTTTTCATTGTCTTTAACAGATTTATACATGTATTAAACATGAGTACATCCATCCATACACATATCCCTCCCTTTTTTTGTACATCCTACTTAGGTTTGTCAAATAAAGGAACTGAACTAAGTAACAGACTGATCTGGGAATTCAAAGAGCTCTTAAACTGTGAAATCAAATCTGCTGCTACTCAATCAAATAATGCTCATGACCTAACATTTCAATCCCCACCCTTATCTGACTGATACTAATTTTACACTGGCATCCAAAAAGGTCATGATTTCAGCTGGAAATCACCTAAGGAGATTTTATTTTTTCTGGGAACTAAAGACATTTAACTCCTTTCTGACTAATACACACAACCTGAAACATTCCTACATTTAGCATCACTATGACTTCAGCTCCACAGTCAAATTAAATGACCATTACCGGTCAGCACTCAAAGAATATTCAGCACAAATAATGCTTTTCATCATTCCTGAACTTTGGGGCAAATGGGAGAATCTTTACGAAGTGAGGCTCAACAGAGAACTAGGAATTAAAAGCAGCAAGTAATATTCCAGGGCTGACATCTACAAACTGTTGCAACTTCTTTTTCTTTTTAATTACCAATTAATCATCCAATGGAAATAAAGTGAAAAGTGAGATTTAATTTTCTTCCATTTTTCTCCTCTGAATGTACTATGGTGTCATGATACTTATCAAGGAAATAAGACTACTAAGAAAACAGAGAGAACGTTTTTATCTAAAGCTGACTTCAACTGGTTACAGTATGGGCTTACAGAACAATTTCCAGCCCATGTGTTTTTGTCATGTCAACAGTTTCCAAAGATAATAAATGCTCTTCAGTATCATGCCTGGCATAACTAAGCCTGCGAGCAGGCTGCTAAAATTATATAGAGAATGTACAAGTGAACTCTTCAAGCAGTTCTCTAATGACTTCAACCCAAGAGCAGCACTCCAGCGAAACGGAGGGATTTGGGCAGGAATGCAGACTATACAATAGGCAGCCGTAAATAGAAACCAAACTTCGTCACCGCCAGCATCCGAAGCGCGTCTCTGCGTTACGCTGCACGATGCCGGCTCTACCTCACCCAGCCCCAGCCAGCACTCGCTGGGGTCGGCACAGCTCTGCTACACTCCCTTGTACCTCCAGCCTTCTGCAAGAGGTCTGAGGTGGATATATCTATATGGGCTCTTTAACGCTTTTTTCTACCTTTTACTAGCAATTTTCAAGCCTTGGTCCACGGACCATTTGAAAAGGGTGCACAAACAACAGTTAAGAAAAACAAGGCTTCTGACAAGCATTAACTCATCGTGCAGATTGCTGCTCTGGGCTCTGCAGCATCCGCAGAGAGTGAACCCTGTGCACACGGTTGTGGCACGGCCGATTCCTCATTAGCAATGATGTAATGCGCTTTGAAGGCAATCCTGCTAACCTTAGACTATGTACATATACACACACACATATATATACACTATGAAATAAAATAAACGTATGAACTTGGCATAAGATAACAGAGAGGCATAAAACAAATACGGGAACCCAGGTTTACTAAAAACAAAAATCTGGAATCAAAAATAGATAAGCTTTTCCATGCAAACAACTGCAGCCTTAGGCAAGATTGCAATGCAGCTAAAACTAAAAGCACAACATCACAACCCATTGGAATATTACTTCACTTTGGAGAGAATATTAATTACTTGAAGTTCCAGTTCCTGAAATCCAGACACTGCATATGAATTTTAGCTTTATATATTAAATAAAGTGAAATAAAATAAATAAATAAAATCACCTCAATCCCTGAAGCTCAGAGGCTGAATCAGTGTGTTACGTACTTCTGATTACGTGCAAAATACCAATCATCCAGCTCCTGTGACAAACGCCTGAGCAGGCTTATATACCTTTTATACACAATTTACTGTGAAGACTTAAACTGGACATTCAAGGGGCACTCCAGTCCCGTGTGAGATCTCATCTCACGGCTGAATTCGACCCACTGCTGACAAAGGGTTCAGAAATGGCTTTCTCCTCTGACAGCATGGTTTCCTTGACAATTTCTTAAAGGACTCAGAAATGCAACTTCTTGAATTTCAAAGCTTTCTCAGGTTTAGCCTTTCTGAAACCTGATTTTCAAGGGTCTGATCCAATGCTCAGGGAAGCAAGTGGAAAGACTCCAACTAACTTCAGTAGCCTCTGGATTGGCTTCTGCCAATAGTTTTGGAAGAACTATTGTTCATCAGGTTTTGCATTACATACAACACATGTCATAAGAAGCATGTAAAATCCTACTGATCAAAGTGACACAATCTAAGAAGACCTTAAGACAAAACTGCTACTCAGTTATGTCTCCCCTTTGACTTTTAAAGCATTCAAAAAAATAAAATATATTTTTCCCTTTACTCCTTTCCTTTTCTTCCTTAGCAAACATCTCCTCTTACTACTACTTCTTAAAAAAAATACCACCCACTCCTCCACAAAAAAAGTATTAATTTAAATGACCTTGAGCGTTATGAAGAAGTCAATACTATACTTTCCAAAACACATATTAATTGAAGGCAAGGTAAGGTCTTAAAACATAGAGAGGGCAATATGTGAAACCACTGACAAAGTTAAATTTCTTCCACCTTTTCTGGAAAACTACAAACTATGCTCTTAAGCATCAAATGGTCAAAAGCAACCTGTCAGATATATATTATTACAAAACAGCAGTATTGCCAAAACCTCATTTAAGTTGCTACAGCCTACAGAAATATTCCTCTTAAGGACTTTTCCATCTGCAGCTAAGAAAAATACTCTTTTTAAAAAAGCATGGGATAAACTGGTCTTTGCCTTCATCCAAAGAAATCAAGAGGTGTAACACTCAGACTTTATCCCACCACACACAGCTGTAATACGACACCATTGATCCCCTTCCTTCATGCAAAAAAATTTTACACAAAAATAATCAAACAGACCATCAGCAGGAACTGTAGTCCCAAGAAACACCTTCTTACTACATCTTTTATCAGAATGAGTACTTGCTCCTCTTTATTAATTTTTGCTCAGCGCTAACACCAAAGCAATGAACAAGGAAGACTTATGAAATTATGTCACTGCCCGCTGTTTTTCTGTCTCCATTTCAAAGTAACTGAAGTATTAATGGGCTTGTCTCTACAAAATCTACAGTTAGGCTCACAAAAGAGCAATAGTCCATTTGCAAACAGAAACTGCTATAAAACCCATCATTAATAAATCATACGAACTTCAAGGAAACATTTATACTATTCCACTTTCAACCGATTTTACGTTCATGTGTTTTCAGTGACGGTATAACTTCAGCCTGGAGAAATGCAGCCTGCATGCTGATCCAAGTGCAGTGTTTCTCAGGTTGCTGCCTTTTGTCCCTGGTACAGTTAGGTGACTGCTCATGGGGCTTGGGCTTGAACAAAGCCAGCAGCACAAAGCCTTGACTGCTCTTGCTGCTTTCCCACAGCCCCCTGTGCCAGGGGTGGCAAAGGCCTTTCAGGGGGTGCCCTGGGACTCCCAGCTGCTGTTTGACATGCAAATGGCATCAAAGATCTTTCAATCCCACCTCAAGGAGGGAAGATAAAGGCAGCAGTTCCCAGAGGAGCTCTGCTCCAAGAACAGCATCCCTTCATCTCTTCAGGATGCTGGCACTGCTGTGCACAAAGAAATCATCCTTGAGGTTATGTGAAGGACTTAAAGCAACTGAGGGGAATTAGAGAAAGGTACTTCAGGCTAAAACTCTTCTCCTCAAGCATAACAACAGAGTATTTTAAAAACTTCACTTTTATCTTCTTATATATAAGCACACATTCAATAATTCCAGCATTTCAATTTTATTTAGAGACCCAACACAAATGGTAAAATTCACGTCTGAATTACAGGCTCCATATGCTTCTAGTATCAGTCCAGCTTCATGTGCCAGTATTTTCCAACCAGTTTCAGTGGAAATCAAGCTCTGTAAAGCTGTTCAACTTCACAGACCCCTAAGTCATCCCACAGGTAGCTTACAAGGGTTTTAGAGTTTCTACTCTTACTTCAACCCAAACAAATATTATATCCCTTCTATTACAAACACATCCAAAATCAAAATGCATTTTTTCCCCTCCAGTTGAATATGATCATCTACACCCAACTTTTTCAAACTGGAGGCTGAAAATTTAACCATTACTGAAATAAAAGTTGAATAATTTTCAGGCATCCTCAAATACAGAAATGTGTTCCCATGACTTTAACCAGAAGAGCACCAGCTGATCCTTGTTTATAAATTAAAGCTCTTCTGCTTAGGTTGCTAAATAATAATATCAATATGTTAAATAATTATTAAATATTTTAATTATTACTACCTTCAGAAATACAGGAATACATAGGAGAGAATCTAAGTTAACTAAACTCTGACAGTTGGAAAAACCTGTGGAAAATATGAGTATGAAAGGGAAAGAATGGTGGGAGCAGAAAGAGAGTGCATGAACAGATCCTACCTACCATAGCATCCAATGGAAAAAGAGCTTTTGGCTATTCTCATTTTCCACACTTTAAAGTAAATCTATTTTTCAAAAAAAATGTGCCCTATTTGTAAATTCATTTATTACTTTCATATCCGGTTCATTGTTTTTCAGTCACCGAACAAAACATGACATGCTACTAATTTCTTGGGATCAAACACTAAACAGCATTCAAAGAACACATTTCTTCCTTGCTCCCTGCACATCTTGAGAGAAAAATTGCTATCTTCATCTCAGTGGTATTGGTAAGAATAAAGATATGTAAAGGGCTGAGGAGAATATGAACACATTAGAGACATATACAGAACTAGATATAAAGTGATTGATAAAACCTTACCAAAGACTTGATCCAATGGTATCCTATCTCCTTATAAAACATACATTAGTCAAAGAAATAAGTCTGGTATTTTTACTTTACAACACTCATGAAAAGGCTTAACAAGTGGCTTGCCTAGAGTCTCCCTTATCAGCTAATCATACCTCCTTAAAAACCACACTCCGTCCGTGTCTGCATTTCTAAGTACTTACTGCAACATCAAAAAAAGATCTGTACTGATTTGGTGAACAGCTCGATACATTCCCAAAGTAATTTTTGCAATCCAGATGATAGTTATGGATAGTAACTGGAGGCATTGTTGTAAGAAGAATGCACAAAGGATTCCCATCTTAAGTTCAGAAGTTAGTCATAAACTTAATTATTCTTCCCTCACCCCAAATTTTGGCATAGTCATGGTCATATACCGTTTCCTCGGTCAAGACTTTGAAAAGACCACTATGGAACTTGTATCATTTATTCCACTTGAATGAAGCAAATGTAGGTTGGCTAAAGGTGTTCTGTTTATCTTTTTTTGCATCACATTTTAACTTCCAGCTTTCCACAAGCTTCTAGATTGCTGGACTTGGTCATCATATTAGCACTGTCATAGAAATGCTTAAAAATATTATTTTAAAGCTAAAAGTAAACTTACTAAAAATGAGAAATTCAAGGACCCTGACATTCTGCCTAGGCATCACAGTTTGTGTATATTCTTGAAAGGAATACTCGATGTGAGTCTGAATTCTCTCTATATTTTCCGTCACCAAAAAAGCCCAAACACAATCCAGAAAAAAACAAACAAGCCACCCACGCCCATCCCAGTAAAATTAAAATTGAAGTGTGCAAGAACAAAGCAGGTCCAGAATTTAGGGCCATAGTCTTCTTAGTTACAACTTCTAACTCATGTCAATATGATTTCGAATTGCACATTTATAGACAGTGCAAACCACACAACCTAAAAATTAAGACACTGAAGAGATGCAATGGTGTTATTTTTCAGAGTAAAAGACACAGTAGTTGAGAAATAGCTGGTACATGTTTTTCCCATATGACAGACTCCCACTCCACATGATACACACTCATTTGAAATTACAGGAGTGCTTAATTCAATAAAGCCCCAAACCTCTGTTTGCATTGTTGCACACTGCGTAAAGAGAAATTCCACGGAGCCAAGTACAAATCCTTTATTCTCTCAAGTTTCTGAAGACAAAAAGCCACAGTATAATTAAGAGTTGAATGGGTAGTACAGTAAGCACCGTTCTAATGCACATACTGGAAATATTTAATAAATACACACAAATTACTACCAAAAGAAGGAAGAAAACTGAGAACTATGAAGACTGCATTTTTCATTATGAAGAAGTATGCTACACACCATTCAGGTTTAGGCATTTTTCAATCCTACAAAGCAACACTTCTCTCTTGCAAGGTGGAAAATTATTGCAGTTTGGTGGCACGTCAACTCCACTGAGACCCTGGTCCAAAGAACAGCAATTGCAGCACAAGAGTGCAGTGAGCACAACTGTAGAAGTCTGTTCATATGCCTAGGGTTATTTATACACACCAGCACCCTGGGGATTAGACTCACAACACAGATCACTTGCGATCTCTCTGGGTAATTATATAGTGAAATGATGACAACTAGTTCACTTGGAACATAGAAACTTTTGGGCATGTTCACTATAATTAATCAACATCCACTTCTGTCTTCTGACATTAAACTGAAAACAAGTATTTCACATCTTGCTCCAATTTTTTAATGCTTTAATAATGAAGTTGATGTGGAAATAGAAACATATAAAATAAATTTAGTGTGCTATTTTGAGAGATTTTTGCTGCAATGCTCATGTAAACACAGAAAAATATACATAGCTATACATATATAAACTGTTGGATACACGAAAATTTAACACAAAAAAAGGGATGAAAATCTGCTTGTAGAGGGTGGGTGCTTATACATATCTAGGCTGCTTTTACTTAGTGCATTACGCATTTGGGAAACACCAGGTCTGAAATAATACTCCAGTTCATGTACTTGCATTTCCAGTCATGCTGCCTAACCAGCAAACACAACCCACTGCCACAACCACTAGAAATAAAAGCCTGGCATGGAAAGGTGCAGGATCTCCCTTTGGCCCAGAGCCTGACAACAGCCGTAGCCAGAAATGTAAATGAATAGGACTTCTCTGTTTCATTGAACCAATAGTACCACCTTGAAAACAGGGATAGAACATTTTCTGTCCAATGGTAAATCATTACCATTACTCCCAGAAGCAAAGACATCAACGGCAGTACTTTGTTGAACAGCATTTCTTTTTAATTTGTTGCATAAGCGACACTGCTAGATGTGACAGGCTAGATGGAAAACTACAGCAAAGTATTTCCATCAGCTGAATTTCTGGAACCCCTCTTGACAGCTAAATTTGCCTTTGATAGCAGCTGGAGTTGTTTTGAAAGAAAAAATCCCCAGCTCGCTCCCACTAATCATTCGTTGCTTTGGTTTACAGAGCAGTTTTGGTGTATGCTAACATATTCCTTCTTCTGGAGATAAATTAAACCAGAAGTCATGATCCAGAGACACAACAAATATATTCTAACTCCTAAGGACAAAGTGAAAGTCCAAATCAATGACTGGTCTTTTATACAGCTGTGAGTGACACATACACTAGGATGAGAAAGTCCAGGGGATCAACTCAATACGATTTGAAGATCCTGAATTGTATATATAGTATAGAATTAGAGGCCTCTAACACCAATCATATCAGTGTCCACATTTGATCATATCTGACCAAATTACTCATTGATTTGCACATAACTAGAATCTTGATTCTACTGATCCATTTACGATCAAGGTCTCAGGACTAAAAAATCCTACCTTTTAAAAGGACATCTTAAGGTATGCCTTATACATGCCATAAACAAAAACTCCTGCCTAGATACTCTCCAGAATCACTGACAGATCTCAAAATACAGTAGGCCAAACTTGGCCTCAAAGTTTACACAATCATGATCTTACATTTTAAATAAATCTAACAAACTACTAGTACCATCAGAATCAATGAAAGAATCTACTCTTATACTAGTTACATGACAAATCAAAACTAATTCTACTGTAGTGTGCAGAAAAAAAAAATCCACTGTCCAAACTCTGCTGTCATTTTATGAATACACTTCTAATACAATAAAACTAGCAACTGAAGAAACAATCATTACAAACAATGATAAGGGACAGAATTAGTGTTTAAATATAAATGTTTCAATAATATGCACAACCTCGTTAATCTCTAAACAACAGAGGATTACAAAGTTGCACTACAGAAAGCCTACAGATGTCTTTTTTGCCCAAACCTCTCTAGGACTCATAAGTAAAGCAGCATGGACTACGTATTTCCCTATACCACAGAATGCTATGCCTGTTCCCATTTGCAGCAGTACAACCAGTCCAAGAGAGATCTGTCTCTGTAACAGAGAGAACACATTTCAGCAAGGCTAATTCTGTACTACATACTACCGAGAGCTGTAAGGCCAATGCCAACCCTCTGACAAAACTCTAGCTTTCAGCAATAGCTTAAAATTTAAGCTACATTTTCTTACTTACTTACCAATGTAAAGACAAAAACCAAAATATGTATTATAGAATAAGCAATGTAGCTAAGTGCAATGCTGACACTACAGGAAATAAAAATTCTGAACATTTCAATACAGAAATTAACAACTGAAGGATACAGCCCAATACATTGACTTAAAGAAAGAAAACTGTATAAAAAAGCTTCCTGTTGTTGAGAGCCACCCATGCAACCTTACTGTGCTCAGCCAGAAGGTGCTGGTAGACAAGTTCTTGTCAGCCCACCAGGAGTGGAACCTTTCCCTGTCACTGCCCCACTGTGCATCAGAAAAAAAGAATCATACCCGCTTCCTACTTGAAGAAAGACTTTCAGACCTTCTGATCCTGCTTCACCCCTACAGACAGATTTTAGCCTGCACATCTCCTGCACGTGGAGATGTCCATGGCCTGAGCCACAGGACAGAGGGAGATTTAGGGATGCAGACTGTCCCCAGAACTCCCAATAGGCCATGCACAGTCTCAGCCACCATGCAGTCTGTTTTTGACCATCCCTGGCAACACTTGAAGGTCTCTTTCACATCCCAAAGGATGATGTGACATTCAAAACTGAAATCTGGGTAGAGCTCTGCTCCTGAAACTGGATCACTGGGACACTACAAGGCTGTGTTGACTTCAGCTCAGGAAGACAAGGACAGATGTTGATGCTGGGTTTTAAATCTTGTTCTACCTTTACTCAGTTCCTTTAGATACGGCTGCTAAGTACAAGCTCTCAATTCCAAGCTCTCTCCATTCCAGGATATTCCATATCCTTTTGAGCTTTGAGAGCAGTCATACCTGGTGGATTTCAGGGACTGTTAATACCAGGGAAGAAAACAAATCCCTTTTGTATGCTGACCACCTGTACAATCTGTTAACCTTCATGGCAGCTGTTCTACATATAAGCTTGTAAGTGGTCACAAAGAACAAGCCTATTGCAAAAGAAGATATAAGACAAGATCAGTGCTGCATCCAACTTTAACTGCAATTGAACCTTCCTCCATCTTAACCTGGCTCTATTTACACAAGAGATCTGATTTCCTTTAACAGACACATCAGCCCACTAGTACCCAGCTAATTGCTTCAGCAAGGAACAAAATCTGATTACCAACATTTGCTATCCAAATTCTAAGAAAGTAAAAGGCGTTCAAAGGAAAAAACACCATATTAATTTAAGTATTTATTTCTGCTCACTCTAATCCAACATGTATTTCACCAGTCTGAAAAGCTAGTAAGGGAAGAAGCAATTTAGCTGTAATAGGACTCTCTTGAACTTCAGTAACATAATTAGTAGATAATTAGGGTGTGTGATGTGTGGATCAACAAAAAGAAGTATTTCCACAAAGCTTTAGAGAATTTACCTGTTGAATATTTACAGAGCTGTTGCATTGCTGTGGCACACCAGTATATAGCCACTGCAAATTAAGAAGCTCCTTGATTTTGAACAAGCAACAAGCTCTTTGGTATCTTCAGAAATGAATGTACTATTTCAGAAAATGAAGAAAAATCTTCACCTGGCATAAGGGTCTAATGATCTATCATAAAGTTTGTCAAAGTTATGAGACAAATAAATCAATAGATTTTATAAAAGACAATGTACAAGATAATCAGAGTTGATAAGCACCAACACACTTTAAAACATAGGAGTTACTTATTCCTTGGTTTTAGCTATCAGATTCTCTTACAGTAAAAAAATGAGGTTTTTAAAAATTTATATGTATTAAGCTTTTTTTAAAAAAAAGCTAAACAAGCAGAGCTGTAAAATCAAATGGTAATGTCACTGCCTTTCTGTTTCTTCTAGAAGAACCTCTCAAGGAGCTGAACCTGCTCAGCTCAAGAGAAAAACCTCAAGTGTCCCCTGCTTTCAGAGAACAACCAAAAAAAGGAGGCAAGGACCATCTCTCCTTCAAATACTGAGATTTAAAACTGATGTCCTCACTTACTGACTTCTTTCATTGCTATCCCCTTCTGCAAACAGGAGTACAGTACTTCTTATAATGCTGAACATGGATGTACACATAACTGTGTATGTACACATGCCTACAGGTCTCTCTTTTTAACAGGTGATCTCTTTCTAAATGTCACAATCCTTCCTGGAGAAGGATAAACAAAAATGCTACTTCAATGACTTTGTATTTTCTATCTGATCCCCAAAACATGATCCAACACCATTGTATCCTACAGCCAAAGGAACTGAATTTATAATACTGTAGTCAAAGTGTTTAGCACACCAGCTTCACTATGCAGTTGTCTCAGTGTAATGTGAAGTTGAGTAAGAAGCTTTTATAAATAGAGCTTGGGGATCCCCTGTCCTGTGGAGCTTGATTTTTTATTTGTTTTTCTTTAAGCTGTTAAGACAGAAATAACACGGGCAGGGAAACATAGCAGCTTGGAGACAGCAGCAGAAACCCGCGTGCCAGCCAGATTGACTGTACTTGTGCTGTCAAGGTGGGCCAAGAGGACACTTAGTAACGTGCTGCAACACACTCTGCCTCTGGGCTATGGACTCATCCACAGAGGAGGAACTGGTAGCTCTGCACACAGCAGGACACACACTACAAAAACAACCTCCGACAGGTTGCCACTCTGGTCGCAGAAATGTTTCATAGCTCCAGTCCAGCTCTTTAAAAAATCTTTACTCACCCCAGCCCCTGGAGGATG
Organism: Falcunculus frontatus; assembly: GCA_013398115.1. Lineage (NCBI taxonomy): Eukaryota > Metazoa > Chordata > Aves > Passeriformes > Falcunculus > Falcunculus frontatus. The sequence continues at coordinate 442,766 of VZRV01005810.1, forward strand.
ACTGCTCTTCCAGAGCATTTTCCATAGAAATGCAGCCCACGGCAGAAGGAAGGAGCCAGCCTAAAGGGGGCAGCAGAACACGGGGATGGCAGGACAGCCATAACAAGTTGGCCTTAACAGTGAAAATCAAGCTTTGGAGGAGTAAATGGTCCTTGTAATGCCTGTAACCATCAGTTTACAATGCACCATTTTGCATTTCTCTCAACCTCTTATTTAAGACTTCCCTGGAAACCATTTCTTTGAAAGGGTCTACAGGGCACTTCAATTGAACTAGAACACATGCAACTGTGTACATCTCCTGAAAAGGAGTAATAGCTGAAGAGATACAATGAGATACAATGTTTCAGTGAGCTTGCTAATACCTGAATACATAAAGTCACCATGTGACAAAAAAAATTAAAGTAATACAAGTAGATAAAATTTAGACTGCAAAATCCTTAGCGGTGTTATCCATTTACATTTAATTCTAGGATCACATACACAGTTTCATTCTTTTTCATTTCCAGTAATATTAAAGCCTCTCACCTTCCCAGAGTTGTAGCCATTTCTAGAAAGCGCATGAAGAAACATGCAAATTATATTTTAAATATACTATATCTCCACTCCTGGCTGATTTGCTATACAAGAGATAATTTTTTTTTAATTTATTTATTTTCTGTAGAGCATTTTGACTGCAATTTTTTTTGTGTATCACTACAAAGAAGAAATAGATTTCTATACTCCTTTAGATTGTGAATCTAACAGTGGGGAAGTGCCGGGGAATGGAGAAGGAAAAGAAAATAAATGAGGTTAACCTGAATTGAACCTCTCAGGTAACACATAACCTATACAATGGCCACCTAGAACTGCAAATAGAACGAGGTAGTCCACAATCCAGTGCTTGGCAACTGAGGTACTCAGGTTTTGACATGGCACTTTTCCTGCAATAAATTGCCAGCTGGAGGTACTGGCAGTCACGCATGGTTTATCTACACAAGAAGTCCTTGGCAATAACCTCCTTTTGGAAAGATATTCAAACAGTTGGATATGGTCCTGGAAGTCAACTCAGAAAAAACTCAAATGTGTATGCTCATGCTGAAGCTTTTCTTGCAAAATCTTTATACTCAGTGTGATAATTTACAGCTTTTGGTAACTACTGTCCTAAAAATAAAGGAGAGAAGGGGAAAGGTTCAAAAGTGCACCGTGCCAACCATCTTCTTTTCAGTTACAGAAATGCAAGAAAGTTAAAGTTATGTTTGTTTAATTGTTATTTGATGAGAATTTTCTCCCGGGCCCTACACGTTGTTGGAAGAAGCAGCTGTTTTATCAGTCATCCTTAGCATCCTCTGAGTGACACTTCTGTCTCAGAAGATCATCAGTAGGTTAGCTACAAGTCAGTCTGGTTGCTTCGCCTCTTGTTAATGTCACCTAATGCTTGTTATTGTAAGACCCTACTCTTCACTGTTTATTTTTTTTAGCCAAACTTTAGCCATCTGGTCTGCTGTCAGTCCCTCCTCTTCTCCCCCTCCTGGGAGGCAAAGAGGCAATCATGGAAAGATGAGAAAGGGAAAAATGGTTCAATCATGGAAGATACTTCGCTTTTTTCCTTTTCTCTTCTACCAGTAGCTAGAAAATCTAGCTACCAAAACAGAAAAACTTGTGGTTTCTAACACATATTCCCTCCAGCACTTGAAGTTAAATCTGAGTTTGGCAATGTCAATGTACTTTTGATGCCTGCAAATAACCGAGAAAACCACTGGCAAAATATGAGTTCCCACAGACAACCTCAACCTTCCCATGCCATCCATTAGGGCAGTCCCAGCTGTGCCAAGAAGTACACAACACAGATTCACCTAAGTCTCCCCAGAAACCCTGCACTCAGCCCTGGATGCCACACTGAAGGATTTGACAAGAGCCTTTTTGCAAGCTGAATACAACTCTAAGACTTCTATGACGTGCTTAATTAAGGAACATATCACATCTGGGAATTGCACTGCCCACCATCACTTCTAGGCTGTGATTACATCTGTCAGTATTTCCTTCTGCCCTTTAATTGCCTGCAGGATGGTGAGAAGTGTGCCATGACCTATGGTATTTGCTGCATAGGTCCTTCTCACCCAGCATCCAATGCACACAGATGTCTGAAGTACCAGGAGCTAAACTCCATAAGCAATTATCCCCATTCAGCCTTTTCTTCTTCTACGGTATGCACGGCCAAGAAAAGACACACAGATAAAAAGTGCTGAAATATACCGTAATAAAAGCTTTGAAGTCTACTGTAATTCCACTGCTCCTAACTTTTGAAAGTTTAACTCTTAACTGTTATAAATATTTTCTGGATGGGCAATTAGGCATTTAAAGTACATATACCTTCCTACATTTATGTAGTCAAAAAATGAATGCTTTGAAGCAGAGATTATTCTTTTCAAGTATTTGGAAAGTACCTTGCATGTAAGCATATAAAAGAAATCATGATAGAAATAATGCTTTGTTTCCACTTTTATACTCCTTCCTTTTGGTGTTACAGCCAAAGACCTCCAGGAAGGTTGCTGTTGATTCTAGCCCTAGTCATGAATGTAGATTTGGCTCTGGCCCTAACTACCTTACTCTGTTTCAATCTTTTTCCCAAACAGTTGTCTGTCTGTTGCAGCAGTATTTTACCTCTGCTCAACTGACCTGTCCTCTAGGAGTGAGCCTGTACTGAATTAACTCAGCTTCATTTCAACCCAGGTATTTGTTTGCAGCAGCACTGAAGGCTTCCCCAGGAACGCCATCATTTTTTTCCTAAAGCAATGAGGAAATCCAAGTGTTCCATTTGGATATGAAGGTGACCAAGACCACTGTAATGTATATATACACCAGCTAGACATTCCTCATCCTCAGAAGCAGGCATTCCCTCAGGAAGGGAGGGAAGGGATTCTTGGCTGGGTTTTTCCCCCTTGAGTTAGCTTGGTAGCCTCGACAGTATTTCTACATTCTCAGATTTCATTTTTGGTGCCAAATACCCTACTGTAATACCAGGGAAAGTCTTCAGCGAATTTAACTGCCTTCACAGCTGCTCCTTTGGAAATCTGGAGGGTATGCAACACAGCAGTATCCAGCACCAATCTGTGTCATAATTACCTCAAGATAAATTGCTTGGATTCAGAAATTCAAGACCCACAGACAAACTCATAGTCTCTTCCTTCCCACCACTCTAGACATTTGTCCAGTGCTTCTAAGTTGTCAATATTCAATGAACACATGCCACATACAACACTCTTGATTAGAATCAATGCAATGAAAATATACTCAGCATAAAACTAATTCTGCAGATTCCCTAAAGGAGAACTGCTGCTGAACAGAAATATTCAATCTGAAATTTGAGCTCGAGACCTTAATTAATCTTTGACTGTTGATCTCTACCCCAACTGTGTTTATCTTAATTTTATTCCACTCTCAGATTCCACCTTGGAAGCTCCTTGCTGCTTTGAACCCAAAATCTATAGAGCAACAAAGGTCATCATCAGTATTTCACATCTATACATGACAGAAATGACACACAGGCTATACCAGCTTCTCAGCTGACTTACAAAAGAATTAGTTTGCACAGGCTGAAGATCTCATTCAGCACACTCAGCTGTTCCCAAACTTTGGATGCCAAGTCAGGTCAGTAGTAATTAAATCTTGGGCTGCAGGCCTAGCAGAAATTCAATTTTATCCAGGTTTCTACAGGGCAAACTTAGAAATTTGTAGATGCAACTGAAAGCAAAAGGAATGGTTGTTGCAATGCTCATGCATATTAAGTAGGAATTTTATAGAGGAGATTATGTAATGCGGGATAGCAGAGGACTGCTCTCAGAGGATGCCCTTGCCAGTCTTAAATCCCTTCATAGAGACTAGCAGAAAATAAATACTTGTCTAAAGTGATTTTTACTAGATGTGATGTAGTAAACCAACTTTAATACAGAACAGTGCAAAATAGCACTGATTTCCTAGAGCACATTCTTTATAGCACACGGTTTTGAAAGCATGCACAAATTTTCAAATTAACATCCATAAACACCCTTGTGCATAAAAACTAAAGCTGCAGAGGATTCTTTTTTTCCTTTTGGAAATCAATGCTTATACCTCACGAGCAGCTTTATATTTCTGATACATGTAGCAGATTTGCAGAGAGTTTTTGTGAGTTTCCATGGTAAACTTATCTTCTCTGTGCAAGGGGTATCTCAAGCTGCCCTTCCTGCTCACCAGTAATTGCCCTCAGCACCCTCCTACTTTGCCACTGTGGGACAGGTTTACACATGCAAACAGACTGTACAGCTTCAGGATTTTCAACCCATACCAAATGGGAATTCACAATCACTGAGCAACCAAGTAATAAAACTGAAGTCATCAGCACATTGCCTGCTGGTGAACAAGTACCAGTGACTGAAGTGCACAGCTCTAAGATACTGCAAAGCAGAATGTGGAAAAAAAAGGCAAATCTTCAAAATATGAGTATTTGACAAATAAAGAGACTGATTTCAAGATAAGATAAGCCCCCAGAGCTTCAGCAGAAATGAATGCATCTGTTTCTGGCTCAAAACAGGAAAAATCTGTTCAGAGAGTGGAAATAACAGAAGGACAAGGAGATCAGGAGATTTAAAACATGTTAGATATAAAGCAGGACAAGGAATAAGTTTCCACAACAGAACATATATACTAGTTTGGATGATACATTCCCAGTTTGCACAGGTGATGCAGATTATTTTTTCTTAATCCTCTGAAATTTAGCATCTACCTGAAAAACATTCTAACTTTTTTTTTTTTTTTTTAAACAGGATGCTCATCTTTCGTGGTTAAAACTGAGGAATGTATAAAACATCTTTTAGCACTCTGTGCTTGGAGTCCATCACCCTGCCATGCCAGAACACAGACTATGATTATTCCCAGTAACCCCACTAAACTCTGGTGATCCAGCAAGGAGCACATCCTAGCAGAGGCATCTGTGTGACTGAGAGAATGGCAAAATGTGGTGGAGGGGAAGGAGGCAGCACTCTGCAAGTCCCCCTTGGAAACCATAACCTGAATTTAGCTAATCCTCAACAGACACAAGGTCCTCCAGCTCCCCCAAATCACCAAACTGACCAGGAAGAACAAAACTGTATTTCATTTTGCTTCCCATGTGCAGACACAGCATGGCATTTGTGGTTGGGACACTACAGTGACCCTTCCTAAACCCTAATTATGAAAAGACATAAACAGGCTCAACAAATTGCTGGACCTTTCCAAACAGGAAAACCTTCCAGAAAATATCAGCAGAAAATTCTTGCATTTAAGGCTTATGAAAGTATCATCACGAGGGAGAAGAGAAAAACATCCCTGTAAAAAAACAAGCACTGTATCTTCGGCAGTCCAACAAGTGGAGGGGAAACTGCTGTGACAGAGGAGTGGTGTTATCTCTGATAAGGTAATGAGCTCATAAAGTGAAGTCCTGTTTTCTGTCAAATTATAGTCATTATTCTTACTAAATAGCATTAATTGAAATTTACTGGTGATATTCAAGTGATTTTACCCAAATGATCTCAAATTTCAGCCAAACATAGCAAACTTTTTTCTAGAGTCTGTTAAGGATTCATGAAAAATCAGTGATGAGCAAGCAAAAAGAGGTATTAGTTACATTTTGATTAGAATGAAAAACAGATGTGTGGTGATTAATCACATTCAAGTTAAGACAACCGTATCCTGGAACAATGAACACAAGGGTTAGTTCTGGCTCCTTCAATACACCTGAACATGCATCAGGGTATACCTTCATTTTCACATCAGAAGAGATGTATTAGGGCAAACTCAGACCTTCATTAACTCCTCAGAAAGTCCAGAGTTAAAATTATATCCAATTTATACTTATGAAATTTTAATTCAGGGTCTAGCGAACCAATCTGATGAACAGGCCCAGTGCTGATCACCACAATCATAAAGAATGTAAACAAAAACATTACATGGAAAGGGAGAAATATTTGAGTAGAATGCACAAAGGAGGTAAGAGTTTCAGCTGTGAAGAAATGACAAAGGAACACCCAATACTTACTGGGTAATAGAAGAGACAGACGAAATTCAGTGCAGAGCATTGTTATATATTTGGTGTTGGTTTTTCTGGTTTTGGGTTGTTTGGTTGGGGGTTTTGTGGGTATTTTGGTGGGATTTTAAAATTCTACAAACCCTCCATATAATGATGGCCTTGAACTGAATTTTTTGAGAAGCTGCTCAGATGATACAGTTCTGTAGTAAAGCTGCTTTTTAGCTGATCCAGGGCAAAATGACCCTTGGAATTATTTTAAAAGGAATACAACATAAAGAAGAAAGCATCATTAAAATACTGTTTAAAGAAACTGTGTACCCATATTTTCAGAAGCAAGTACAAGTAAGACCCTGCGTCTCGAACACTATAAATAATGCTCTAGCTCTTTCAGTTTTGCCATTAACCAACCTTGTCACAGCAGATAACTGTTGAAATACTTCAAGGAAGCATAACACAGCGAAGACAGTCCAGTTTGCACTGGAGGCCATTGCACTGGCCACCTAGGCCATTTCTAAATACTTCACGGGCATTTCACATCCTTCATGGGGATTTCCACCCCTTAAAGAGATGATCTGGTGAGAGTGTGGGAGGGTAACTAAGAGAGATGGCTACTGAGCTTTCAGCAGAAGGCTGAAGGTGAACAGGGAATTCCTTTTCCAATACAGCTACAGGGAATAGAATTAATGTTTCAAGTCCAAAAACACAAACAAAAAAAAGAGCCTCTCCCTCACCCAGACGCAGTTGAACTGTTTGAACTCATGCTTGTGATATTTTCTACACACTGAAAGTTTGAAGGATGTCTCAAACATAGCTGGGCAGGTTCCCAGAAGACAAATCTACAGAGGATGACAAACTGTGAAGACACCACCTTGAAGACACCACCTTTGAGTTCCTGAAGCACAAAACTGCCAGAGGATAGAGAACACTCTGGTGAAATACTGTCACTCTTCTACATATTCTTCACTTCAGCAACTCAAACTAGTTGTTGCAAAGGGAAACAGAAGGATTGGGGAACTAGCCTAGATGAACCTTTGATTTGAACGAGCAAAGGCCATTTTATTCCACAGCCCATTTGTGAATCACTTTACACTTGCCCACTCTGTTTAAGAGGGAAGATGAAAATCAATCAGAAGTTATCCACTGGGAATAACCTAATTAATTTCTGTAAAATAATCCTGTACAAAATAAAGCAATCACCTTAATAGTTTCTTTTGATCATTCAGGATAACATAAGTCAGTTCTGCACTCACTTGCACTATACCTGTACACTGCATGTGCTTGCAAGTCTATTTTATTTCATCAAAGCACAATAGCGAGACCATGTATTCACAACTTTCCCACAAATAACTGCTTCCTGAGGATGCCGGAGTTATTTACCACTACATTATTACCTGCTTAGTCTTCCAAATATGTAAACCCATGCTGCAAGGGGTGGGTATAGTATTATTCTTTCTACTTCATTCCTAGGGATTAGAAAGTGGTTTCCTTTTAGTAAACAGAGTAAGTTTTTATGCTTTTACTCACTTACTAGAAAGGAACACTCCCATAGATCCTTCCTGTAGATTCTCTGCTTTCTACCTGCACAGTTGCCCCTAGGCAAGAGACACTAAAATTTTTCCTACTGCACATGTGATTCAGCTGCAAAAGGGAACAGTATTCAGGTTTCAGGAGATGATCAGAGAGAAAGTACACTTTAAGAGACAGCACCTAAAAAAAAAAAAAATCCAGGCTGGAATTTTCCAGAGCTGAAAGGAGAGAACCAAGTGCCTCTAACCAGCATTTGTTTTGCAGCTGTCCAGAGGTGTCCATTCATTTTCTGTGAACATAAGCAGCACAATATGGCCTTCCTACCCATGCAGTTCAGAGCAGCCAAAGTACCAGGCAGCTACGAAAATCAAGAGAACATGGAACAATAAACATAAGATTAAGAAAACCGGGCTATTCACTAACAGGTCTTTAATGAAAGTCTTACGAATCAAAATGGAAAAGAAATACCTATTCTCGGAAAAACCCATTTTTCCAAGAAATTTAACCTCTTTATATTTGACCAAGACTGTCAAAGAAGTGAGCCTGAGAAACATAATCCTAATTACCTCATAAGGGAAAAAACTAATCCAGTCATTTGGGGCACATTTGAGAAATCCACAGAACATGAACATCACCTAGTTCCCCAGCATGTGTTTTGTTCAATCTGATTAAAACCCCTGAAAGCCACAAGCAAGCTGCCTGCTTTGTCAGGCATGAGGCAGCGCTTCGGGAGCCTCAGGTTCAGGGGAAGATTCCAAGTTCCCAGTTACACACACACTTTCCACTGCCCCATGAGGACCACGGGACTACTGAAAAAGCACAAGACTCAGAGAAAGAGATGGCTGCTCAGGCCACTGCTTTGGACAGACAAAGGCAGGGGTGAACGCTGAAGGTGGGGATCCACACCAATTTAAATCAGCCAAGAAACTTCCTTGTAACGCTAAAACACTCAACTTCCAAATCGGATATGGTGCTCAAAATGACAAACATACATCTGCAAGCAAATGTGCTATCCACAACAGCTACTTTTATTCTGAAATGAGAGGTTGATGAAAGTAAATATAAGAGGTTCTCTGCATAATTCTGATGTTACTCAACATTAAAGTATTCATGAAAAGAAAGGGTGGGCAGACAGGAATTTTGGTTCTTCGTCCAAACTGTGCTACTGTTTTTCTTTCTGAAGAAAACAAGCTAACCCCGGTAAGAAGCACTAAGGTTGTAATACATTTCATGTACTATCAATGAGCTAAGAACAAAAGAAAAATTAAAAGCAATGTTGTCGTGCATATGCAAGCACGTAAACAGTAGCAATACAGATATGAAGAGGTTACTGAGACGTAGTTGGGTTGCTGTAATGCTGGCTGTCATATCGAGAAGGCAGAATTGACAGGTGTAAGTCACAATTTCACTATCTACCAACAAGACAGGGTAAAAGGGGTGAATGCTGACATGTGCCACAGCCACCTCTGATAAGGTATCTTATTTAGATGCCAGGACATTCAGTTGCCCTGAAAAGAGATCCCTTGTTTTCTTGGCGGGGAGAAGGCAGGTACAGCTACAGACCACAAAGTGACTGTCTCCTCCTTTTCCTTATTATTCTTAGGAAAAGCAGAAAAGATCTTTCCAGGTGGGTGCTGAATGCCAAAGTACAGCTGACTCAAAGGCAGGGACAGGCAGCAGGCTGTGTGCGCGGCGCCGGGGCTGCCTGACCGCCTGACACCGACCCATCCGTCAGCAGGCGGCACAGGCAGGCGGCAGCCGCCTCCAGAAGCTGCCAGCTGCAGGGCATTAGGCTCAGAAGAGGAACAGGCAATGCCAGAAAGTAACTCTTTGGCAGAAATGGGAGAGACACAAAACGAAAAGAAACACTCCTCTTCAGTGTTCGCAGCTCGGCACGTAACATGGCAGGCTCTACAACACAGGAAGCTCCCCACCTCCTCTGAGAGCGGTCATGTCAAAAAGACCAGAATAAAACTCTTTCACTTTCCTCTTCTCCTGGGAAGGCATGTACCTGCACTTCTGATCCTCAGGAAACTGGCTGCTACAAGTTATCAAAAAAGCACCATCTCATTTGAGTGAAAGAGTGGTGTTTTCATAAGGGCAGAATGGACCAACTCACCCCAAACCACCTTTTGGGGCAAGGGTTTGCCCAGAAAGTCTTGTGGTCCAATGTTGATAATTTCTGTCTCCATCTTAGCAAACCCTTCAGTACACATGCAGCACAGACTCCATCTCCATTCGCTTCCATATGATGGGCCTTAGAGCCAATGAAGGTAACTCACAGTCTGAATCCCTGAATCTTATTCGCTCTTAAACTTCTTTCCAGCAAAACTTCAGGAGTTATTCCAGCGAGTAAATTTACATATACAAATTACGTACTAGATCCTGACAGGAACTAGGAAAAAGAAATCAGTGCAACTACATTCAAAGCTTGGCAAGGAACCAGACTTCAATAAAAAGCTGCTGTCATTTGAGAATGACTATCAGGGCTCTGAAGACATAAACCAGAAATGGACAGTGGACTGTATGCATACCTCTCAACCAGGCAGTTCCTCTCCCTAATCAGCTCCCTTTATGGTCAACGGAGCAAGAGCAATTCAGGGCAGGAACATAACTGAGGCGTTCCGATGTGCCCTCTAGGCTGGCTCTGCTCCCCAGGACAGAGGAGGCCCAGTGGCTGATGCAGTGGCCAAGCAGGGTGCCTGGCGTCACTGCGAGGCTGACAACAAGAGCACCCCTGGCAGTGGTACAGCCGTAAACCTTCACCTAGAAACAGTTGTTTCCTACACAGTTAAAAGCAATTCAAGCAATATAAGAAAGAATAACTCTGCCCAAAGACTTGAAGCAACCTGGCAGCTGAAAAAAGGCTTGCAAGGGTCTTACTGCTTTCCTGCCACAAAGAAATGAGGGAAGAACTAAATCCACACTGTTTTCTTGTTGCGTTTGGAGGTTTTCTCACACTGGAGGGTTCTCTTGAGGCCTGGGTGATCATTTTTTTGTGGGTTTTTGTTGGTTTTTTTAAGAGTAAGACTAGGGGTTCTCAGTCTTCACAAAACAGATACAATTGCAAAAATATTTTTCTGCGTAGCACCTACTGTTTTTCTGCTTAGCTTTTTGTTTGGGCTTTTCCTACTGAGAAATTTAGAAACTGTTTGGGCATTTCTGTGTTTGAATTGCTCCCACTTCCTGCCTTCCCAACAAGCATCCCCTGGGATCAGCTGGATATAGTATCCAGCACCCCAAGGTAAAAGGCAGCTAGTCAAACAGCTACTGCCAACTCACAGATGGTCCTTCAAGTCCTGCTAGTTGGTACCAAATTATATGCATTTTAGTGGCTTTAAAACAAAAAGATCCAATCTCACAGCTGTTGGGTTAGAAAAACTCCTCCCAAAGTCCAAGTAAAGATCTGCAAATAACTGAATGTCAGCCTGAAACATGCACTGTACAGAAGAGAAGACCACACACAACACCTGCAGTACACAATATAAAACAGGAAGACCATGGTGACAGCAATGTGCAGACCACTAACCTCAGGATGAAAATCCAGGAGACCCAGTCACTGCTACCAGAGCGCCCCAGAGTGTGTTGTCTAGAGTAACTATAGGTGCTTGTTATTCATCAGTTGTACTCACCTCATGTCAAAACACAGCATGTGCTCACACCCAGGGCTTTAAGGAGCTGTTCAGACTATATTTGTAGCTCCTTTTTCCCGGGTTACACCACCCCTGAGAATACTGCAGTAGTACCTGGCTATTCCAGCAAATATATAGGATGGATTTTATTTGCTCACCCACTCGTTCTGGTTCTCAAGTATTTTTAATATACTGTGAATTTTAACATATTGGTATTAATAACAATTAATAAGTTGTAATATACTGTTGTTGAAGAAAATAACATGGCAGAACTCCCTTGTGAGGGTTTTGAAGAAGGTTTTCTGGTTAGTTACTTATGGTGCTAGACCAATCATGCAAACACACCCACGTTTTCTACAGCAAGTTTTTCCTAAGCACAACACCATGCATTTCAGCGTAACAGCATGGGGGGAAAAAAAAAGGTAAGGAAGCCTCCTGATGTATTTCTGATGCAGTTACAAGGAACCACTCAAGCATGCTCTGAGCAGCAAGAAGCAGAAAGGCAGTCACAGCTGGCTGCCAGCTTTCTGGCATCATCACCATCCTCCCCACCCAGAAGAGCTCATGCAGCCCCCAAACATTGCAGAATAAGCTCTACTGCTGCAAGGGCTGAGGAAAACCCCAGCCCCTGGGCACAGGTGAGATCAGTACCAGGCCTCCTCCTGTGCCCAACCTGACAAGAAGCTTTCCACACTCTCAGCTATCTCTATTTCACACAAAGTCAAAAAGAAAGCAAATGTGTCCAGAGGCATTTGATTCTGAATAGTGTCCACTTTAAGTGTCCATTGAACCTAAATTTAGGATTATGGGAAGAAGTAAGGAAAGACATCCAACAGATCACTCCCCAGCACAGAAACAAGTTAATGTGATACGCCAGTTTTAGACATCCTGAAGTTATAACTGGCCCTTAAAGCTCATGTGTAAACCTTGTGGACAGCCACAGGGAGAAATAAACCTGCAGAAACAGGGCCTTTTTTAAGCAAAGGGTTTACCAACATACTCCTCTTCATGTTTTAATAGGAAGACCAGAGCTAAATATTTAATGTCTGAAAGGTTAAAAGAAACCTGATATATAACTTCACACATACCAGACTTATCTCAAACCGCTAAATATGAACTGACATAGCTTATGACATCCTACATCTTACAATAGCATGCTGCTCAGCCACAGTAACTGCTGGGCTTCTAAATAAAGAGGTTGTAACTTTACCTCTTCATGGCCTAAATTTTTATGTGCCTTGTTGAGTCATGAGCAGGAAAAGAAAGTCTTAAGGAAGCTGTTATCATTATTAAAATACAGACGCTGCACACAAAAATCACAAGAAAACCAATCAACCAGCCAACCAAAAAATAACACCAAAACCAAACAAACCCTTCCCCTCCCCTCCAAACAAAACCCCCACACCCAGACAAGGACAGCTTATAACTAAAAACACTTGAAGACATGAAAAACTGTGAAATAAAGCAAGTTTTCTGCATTACATATTACTACCAATTAAATATTGCCATCTCTCTCTTCCCCTTTTACAGACAGAGATACCATGATTTCCTCAATTTCATCAAGCTCATACAAGTACAAAACCATAATGAAAATGAGCAGTGGTTCTTCCAGCACTCATGACCACATCTGACCATGGCATGTTCTGAGCCCAAGAAAGAATTTCATCTAAATGCTTCCAGAGGTACTGTCACAATATTTTGCATGATAGTAAACACTTTATTCTTGAAACTGGGTCGATTTGGTGTATCTCACTTAACAGTCTTAGAGAAAACAACATATATTACATCAGGGTGCTCTGCCACCTATTTAAATAAAGCTCCTCAGTCTTTGAAGTATGTCTTTCATGAAAGAAATAAATTGAGAAGCACACAATTTACAAATTAAATCATTGTAATTTCTACAGAAATAAAAGCAGCTGCACATGAAAAAGATGAAAAGAATATAAATGAAAGAGGACTAGAATAGCTGAAGGCAAGGAAAGAACAGTACACACTATTTGAATGCCATAATGAAAATCAACAACAGAGAGCAACTATTTCTTGACTGCTGAGTTATGAGATCGTGTATTTATCATTACACATCATTGTGGGAAAAAAAGTTATTAAATCATACAAAAAATCAGTTGAACAGCATTATGAAACCACATGTATTTTACATCATCTTCCACAGTGAGATCTTCCAATGGTAGCAAAACTTAACCTTCCTTTCAGTAAGTATAAGGACTGGAACAACATAGCCCTGGTCTGAAATATGATATGCATCTACCTGGGCTAGCAACAAGTTCATAAAAAGTTGGAAAGTGGCATTTGTTTGAAGTGTCACTGACCATGAGTTTGCATGTTTTGCTTACACCATTTTTAAAGATAATCAGTCTGACAATGTTCAAACATGCATCTCCTGACCTTGCATTTCAATGACACACATACATTTTCTTTTTTTAAGCTAATATGAAATAAACCATCATAAGGCATCAAAAGCTTACATGTAACGATTCATTTTGAACAGAAGGGAAGCTTCCTTTCCATACTAGCACGACTCCCTGTTTTATGAACTAACACCCCTTCTTCCCTTTTATTACTTTACATGTACAGGCTATGCATCTTAAAACACCTCAGAGGGGATGGAACCATATTTAGCCTAATTCCACTTCAGCAAAATCGGCAACCCTATACCTTCCTTGCAAACAAAGATAAATCAGAGGTTGGGCTGAGAACAACATCACACAAATACCAACATTTATTATTCCAAACCCACAGCTTTTAAGTAACAGTTTCTAATTTCTCTTCCATAGTTTAGGTCCTCAATTTTGTTTAACTGTCATAAGTTCTGAAGCATAAAGCTTAAAGCATGACAGTGTTGGACTGTTTCAAGAGAACTAATCCAAATCCAATTCACTTGTTTGGTTTATATCTTCTGTACAGAGCAGGTTTACATGGAGGCAGGAAACAAAAAATTCTGTTCTTTTCCAACTGTAATGCTAATTTATTTGAAGATATGTAATAGGAACTTAATAGGAACTTAATAGGAACTTAATAGGAACTTTTTTCCCCCTAATTAAGGACTTGAACATGCTGTACTTCAGCCTACAGCAAAATGAGTTCAGCATTCTGAACACTGACCATAAGAGGAAGAACTGCTTTGTCAATATGAGTATCTATAAGGTATGTGGGAAGTGCAAACAGCTAAAAAGGGAAACTATATGAAAACCATCAACAACTACTGATGTGCTATCACCAGCACTGACCTCATTGACATAGATACAACTGTTGTTATCAGTTATTCAGAGGAGTCCATTATAAGCAGCTATAAACAATTTAAATTTTTATATAGTTTTTTTTTAATAATCAAAAAAACATGTTTAGATTGCAGGGAAAAAAAAACCACTTAAAAATTTCCACATATCAATAATATGATATTTTATAATTACTTTAGGAAAAAAAAAATCTGTAACAAGTCTAAATGGACTTCTGTTGGGGTGTGGGAAGCAAAGTAACATACTAATTTTCCTTCCTGGCTTTATGAGGAGATGGTTTCCTTTATGGTACCACTGAAGATGATTGAGGAATTTTTTTTGTTGTTTTTATATTGTTTAAAAATAAAACTTGTTTACATCTTGCTATGTATTCAGAGTTAAAAGTAGATTCCATCTTCTTTGCAGATTTTTACATATGACAAAAAAAAAAAAGAGGAAAGTTGTCAGAAAAAAAAAGGTCAGAAAGAGGATATCTCAAATCAAGTACATTTCACTCAATTTCTGCAGCACTTCCCAATGTGAGTTGAGTCAGCTGAGCTTTCACATTTTAAAACAATGCTTCCCAAGACAAGAAGAGCATCCCACTAGCATGCCCCACAGATGTCCTTTCGAATCTGGAACAAGCCCATCTAATGCAAGAATCTACCACTTTAATGTGAAAATGCCACTGCTAATGGAGGCTTTACCTGCTCTACAGCCTCTTGGTTCTTCTTGCTACAAAGTCTATTTTAAGTATCATAATTTAAATTAAATCTGCAGGGACAAACCTTGGAAATCTACCTTTGTCTCAAAAACCTTCTGAGATCCTACAGGACTGGCCATTTCTTTCTCAGTGAGATAACAGAAGGTAAGTCATAAGTTATGGGAAGGTACCATGGTTCATCCCCACAAAGGAAGCTGACTAAACACATGCACAAGGAGCACAACAGAAATCTAACATTTCAATTTAAAGAGGTGTACATTTTTAAAGCAAAACCACAAATTATTTATATGGATAGATTTTTCACAAAGTAATCTGATCTGGGAACCAGGGGATTTTACTTAGAGCATCTGTGTTCCACATTCTCAGGAAAGAAAATTTAAATAATCCTAAAAGCTGAAAAAGGTATTTTTATCACAGCCTTTGCAGCTATTTCACATTTCTCTCAAAGAGAGCTGAACCAGATATCTCCAATCACATCTGGATGCAGGCCCCAGTAAGTACTGGGTGTACTGTCTTAACTAGAACTCAAATTATTCTATTAAAAAAAGTCTAACTCTTAAAAAACTCCCCCTGAGTGCTGGCACTCCTTCTCAGGTTTTTTCAATTTGTGTGATGTCAGTTTACATCTAATAAGCATGTTGTTTATTATCTTCATTTAAGTCAAGACTTTTACCAAGTTACAGCAAGAGTCATAGGAAGTATATCACGATTACAAATCCATAATGCATGCAAGATCCCTGTGTAGCACCGTTAAATCCATTAATCACAGTCTTTTTGGTCCCAATTATGCTAAGAAGATATTCGATAAAGCAATTTCAACTCACCTCTCTCTCTCTCCCGTTACCATCAGTGCAAAGAAGGCAAAACCACAGCGCTTCCGACAAATTCTCAAGGCACCTCTTTTGTTCCCTTTAAATTAAATCCGAATTGGTTGCACGTTTTACTGAACTGCTAATGCTCTCCACATGTTCCCTTTCTCAAACTGAAAATGTTTTCTATTAGGAATGCCTAGCTCTGAACATAAAACTGTAAAACGTCCTTCAAACAACCCGAAGTTCCTCTCTTTCTTTGGAATGTATCACTACTTGCCCAAATGAAGAGCTCAGAGTCCCATGATTGAGCTTCCTTTAGGGAAGCTTTTTAATAAGACTCCTTTTCTTAGTGTGTTCACAAACTCTCTTAACAAAAGAAAGGTGTTTATTCTAAAATCCGTAAGTTATTTCCTTTAAAAAAACAAAACAAAGCAACAAGGCTTTAAAGCATGCACTAGAGGAACTTCACATTGCCCATGGCCATGAAAAACCGACTCAAGCACCCAGCACACAGCAAATGCACATACGCCAGAATGAAATGGGGTAATGATATTTGGAGGGAGAAGCATCTCGTGTGATACAGTACCAAGAACATGGGCTGTAGGCACAAGCTTAACTTTGCTCTCAGAGAATGAAATGCAACATGGTTTCACATTTCTTCAACCATAATAGCACTGACTTTTCAACACCTTGATGCTGTACTCTTTAAGAGGAAAAACCACATTTTTTCCCCCCTTCAGTCCATGTATCTCAACTTCTCTGCAACAAAGGGCCAGGTACAGTTACAGACTCAAGACAGGATTTTGTCTTTGTGAAAGCACTGTGATTCCACTCAGGAAGAACGTGTCCTTCCACGTGCTTAAGGTGCAAGTCCTACCAGAAGGTTCAATAGATGCAGAAATAGTTGCAGAATCTAATCATATCTGCTCTAACAGATGCAACAAGTTCACATAATGGATAACAGAAGGGAAAACTGTACACAGAAAAAAGGACTAGCTGCATAGTTCAGCTATTACAGGACAAATAAAAACAGCTGGCTTCTACTAACCCCCTGGTTACAACCAGCTTACATCTTCCCTCAGGTATCCCAGAACAATACAGGCTCAGGAAGATATTTATGGCTACATTTCGTAAATGATATCAAGAGCAAGGGGATATCAAAAAGATAATCCCAAGAGCTCTGTGGAAAGGCTGGGTTATTGGTGTTAACACTGCTGATTAACACAGATGCCCTGATAACAGGGGCTAGAAAGAGCCGCTGTGCGGCATGGCAGCCCTTGTGTCCCAGAGTTGGGAATAATCCACTGCAGAGGTAACTTTGCATCTGCTCATGTGCAAGAGCCAACAGAATTGGATTATAAAATGGTTGTAACAACTAATACCGAAGCTATATTATACATTTAGCAATACTCTTGCAATAATACACGTGCGCTCTGTTTAGGGCCCTCACTGGATCAAGCTATGAAATGTAATATACACAAATATCTATGCAAATTATTTTTAATCTATTGGAAGATAAAAGAAAGACTTTGCACAAATATAGGAGAGAGATATACCCATACAAAAAAATTTAATTTTATAGTGCAAAAGCCTTTTCAACAAGCAACTGGGGGTCCTGGGTGTGTGTTTTGGTTAGTTTTGTCGGTTTATTTGGTTTGGGGGTTTTGGGTTCTTTTTAATAATAAACTGACACAAAAAGGTAGTAACAATTTAAAATACTCCTTGTAACATTTGCTGGCCTTCCAAGCCACAGTACTCCAAGTAATCCCAGGTCAATACATGCACTCAGAATCACATCAACTCTTGTTATTTGCATTCTTCTTGTATTACATTGTATTAACAACTGAAGCTTATATCAAACTTCTTTTGGCAGAATCATTCTAAGTCATTGTCATGGATCCCTGTCCAAACATCATTCTCAGCATTGATTGCAACGCTCCTTATTTAACATCACAGGCATAAGCATTTTAGAAGAGGACATGGAGCTCTCTTGGGCTAAATACAGTGTCCAGATATGTAAGAGCAAATGGTACCTTTTCTCTCAGAGATCACATCTTTTTCTCAGAGATCACATCAGATTTTGAGAAAAAAACTATGAAGCAATGCACGAACAAATGAAGCAGGAGCCACAAACACAGCTGGCCAACCAAGGACCTAATGGTTAAACGAAGTCCTTCTGCAGGAAAACTGGAGCTGGTAAAGATCTTCAAAATTTCACTGTCATAATGTTGCTCTGACTAAAACCTTCCTTTTAGTTTCAGGGGCTAAAACTCTTGACACTGTTGGTGTTCACTCTCTATAGTTACATTCTCATTTACATTAGACTTTATCACAGCTTCAGCTGAGCCCTGTAATTGTTAAATATATACAAACTAAAATAATGCTAAGACACAACTAAATACGAAGTCATATGGCTGCCAAAAACACTAAAAAAACTTTTCCCACAAGGGTAGTAACTCATAATAAATGTGATTTGAATAAAAGGTCAAATTTGAAAGCTTGTGGGAAAAAACCCTACAGTAGACGCTATCTGATGTAAGGAGCACTCAGAGCCTGGAAGGCCAACCATGTTCTGGGCTGCATCAAATGTGTGGCTAGCAGGGGGAGTGAGGGGATTCTGCCCCTCACCTCTGCCCTTGTGAGACCCACCTGGAGTGCTGCATCCAGCTCTGGGGTCCTCTGCACAGGAAGGACGTAGACCTGGTAGAACAGGTAACCAGAGGGTATGAAGATGCTCCAGCCCTCTGGTTACCTCTCCCGCAAAGACTGAAAGACCTGGGGCTGTTCAGCCTGGAGAAGACAAGGCTTCAAGGAGACCTTACAGCAGCCTTACAGTAATCAAAGGAGGCTTTTAAAAAAGAAGAAAAGCAACTTTTTATATGGGCAGCCAGTGATAGGACAAGTGGCAATGGTTTTAAACTGAGAGAGGGCAGATTTAAATTAGACATTAGGAAGAAATTCTTTACTGTGAGGGTGGTGAGGCAGTGGAACAGGTTGCCCAGAGAAGCTGTAGATGCCCCATCGCTGGAAGTGTTGAAGGCCAGCTTGGATGAGGCCCTAAGTAACCTGTTCTAGTGGGTGGCATCACTGCCCATGGCAGGGGGTTAGAACTAGATGATTTTTAAGGTTTCTTCCAACCCTAACTATTCTATGATTCTATGATTCCTCCACTAAGGTCTTTGGACATCAACAAGTACAAAAATACATCTATAATTTTCAATTAGTTATGTTCTCTGAACAGAACTGGTTTCAGCAATGCTCTTTTGATATAAATAAACATTCTAAATATTGAAGTTTGCATTAAAACCACTTAAATGTATTAGCTATTAATTAATCCTGATAATTTAATCAGAATGAAGCCAAAATGGGAAAAGAAATAGAGTAATATTGAGAAAAAAAATTGTTCCTTCATGCTGAAAATCCTTAGTATGAACATAATGTTGCGGTGGCCTGGTTCAAGCCCGGCACAGCGGCCCTACCCCTGGGCCACTCGGTCCATGTGCTCCAGGACACCAGCGTGGTGGACAGCAAATGGAAAAAACTCAAACTAAGAGTTAAAAAAAGAAGGAAGTATTATTGCATTAAATTAAGGTACTTAAGAGGGACTCCTATTCAACAGTTTAGAAAATACCACAACTACTGCACTCAAGTTATTAAGTATTATTCCTTCCCTGCTCTGCTTAAAACCAAAAAAACCCCTACCCCACTTGACATGGGACTTGCTAAGTCTTTCCAAGTCTCAGAAAATATTGGCCTGTAGTCAATACATCCTCTGACACTGAAGCCCAATGAATTCTCCAGAGATTTGAAGTCACTAATGATGGAAAACTTTATCTGGACATCTGAACATAAACACTTTTGTTATTTCCCACCATTTAAAAGTACAGTGAGTTAGGAAGAAGGAAAAAAATACTGATCCAACTTCAAAATGGGAGAGTTTATGGCAGGAAAGCTATTTCTTTACACCTATCAGCTCTTAAGAGCAAAGTAAAATGCTGAATACAAAGATGACAGGAGGCTCTGCAGAAAGATCACTACCTAACAAACGACATTTTCTCAGAAAGCAGCCCCAGCTACCTGCTGGGGACTTTGCAGAGTCAGTAACATTGCTAACCACAATGCTTTCCATGGATACTGTGAAGACTGAAAGAAAATACCCAAAGCATGACAGTTTTACTCCACATAACACCATCTCGGATTCGTCTAGCTCCTGACTTCTACTCCAAATATGCAACACATCTTTTAACCTCTAAACCTAATGCTTGAATTTCAAAAGAGACGTTAACAGGCAGCTGATGTGCATACACACACACAAGATGAAGAGAAGCAGTGCCCACTGTGCCAGTGAAATAACCCTCTTATTCTGTGACAGGTTTAACTGCCAGGCACAGCTCTACAAATAGCGCCAGTAGTAAGAAACACAGAATGTTCCCTGAGTCTTTCAAACCATCCCATACCAAAAATTAAAACAAGCTCTGATATGCAAAAATGAAAAAGAAAGTAAGAGAAAAGAAACTATATTACATCAAGCCATGGGCTGAAACAAAAACTTACCCCAAAAATCTAAACTTCAGCAGGGGGGATGGAAATTAGAACCAGAACTTGCATTTGGCTTTCCTGCCTATAATGAACCAAGCCAAAAGCCCATATCCAAGCACACCTCTTCTCTAGGAGTTTGAAATCTGGACTCAAGTGTTGCAGCCTGGCTTCCTCTGTACTCACCGCTGAATGCATCATTGCTGCCAGAGAGCAACAGCACCTGACAAGGGAATACACTTTCATACAGGAACAATTAAGATACATGCACAGTATTATGCCTAACTGCCCACAGTAAGCTTGCATGAAAACAGGTAACAACAATGCAACCACACGTCGAAGCTCAGAACCTTATGTGCCCCAATTCCTCAATGGCTGCACTCTGGAGAAAAAAAAATTACATGAAATTCTTTTTATAAAACCTCAATCTGGGAAACTTATCAAATCTTGTCTTGTTGCACTGGTCTGTTTTGCCAAATATACTTCCAGACCTAACAAGAACAGTCTTCTCCAAGCTGTTCTTAATTTCACTCACATTTATAAAATCAGTTTGGACTTTGCATCATCTCTGTTCCTTCTCTAACATTTAACACGTAGGCTTGCTCTACTGTTCTTCCTCAAGTCCATGGTGGTAAAGCAGAAACTGTTCCTGCATAGGGCAGCCTAGAGATCATTCTCAATGAGAGGTATTTGAGGAATTCTGTAGGTTGCTTATAATCAGTTCAAATTCTCAGAAATGCCATTTCATAACATATCCTGGGGGCAGGGGAAAACGTTTAGCTGTATTTAAAGCCTGAATCCTCCAAAAGCAATGTCACTGTAGAAATGACACAAAACTTTGACTTTCTCCTCCTCCTTTTAAGGAAGTTCCCTATATTTCAAGCTATGATCTCCTGAAGCAAGACCAACAACAAGTTAAACACATCAGTGTTGAATCTCCTATGAAGAAGCTGAAAACAACTGTGGCACAGACACACAGGATTTTTAATTTTTTTTTTAAACCAGCCTCCTATAAAATCTATCATAGTATCACCAGGACATGAGCATTAGCTTTGCCACTGACACTTAGTGAAACATTATGCTCTGTAGAATGCTGGAGAACATATTAACACCATCCCAGAACATCAGCCTCCATTCATGCAACCTTAAAGCTCTTTTGACATGCACTTTATGACTTTCATTAGACTTTTCCTTGTGACAGCATTGTTTTAACCAGGGTTTTTAAGACACTGACACTGTGATAATGACAAATATGTGGCCAAGATCTGCAAGATGTGAAGTAATAAACTTTATATGCTATTAAAATATAGTAGTTAGCTGTCAGCCAACAATTCTTCAGATCCCATTCCCAATCCAGAACTAAGTCTTTTTCGAGCACACACAAAGGCTGTGACAACACAGATAACTGAAGATTCAAAGCACCACTGAACCATCTGACTTCACTGTCAAATGCTATACTTCCCTGGGATGTTAAACATGCTTTAAGGGTAGTGTAGCTAATACAACCTAATTTCAGCATGCAAAAAACAAAATAATAAAATCAATTTATTGGCCATTATCATCAATTTGGAACACAGTCAAGTCTGATTCATACTCCCCAGATTTGCTTCTTGGAATTCTGCTTATTTTTTCTCTTTCAGACATGTGGAACATCACTTACCAATGCAGGCATGGACTCTCACTGACAGCTGGGTCCTCAGAATTATGCTGTGCTTCTTACCCCTCCTAAAAAGAGAAGAAGAGTATGTAAAGGTGAAGTGAGGAAGAAGAGGAACTGGAAATAAACAAGTCAAGTCGAGCCTAAGAAAAAAAGGGTGGGAAGGAAGGGAAGATCCTAGAAATTTTGTCTTTGTTTCTCATAATCCACTTCCATTTTAATTTGCAATAAATTCGTTTTGTCAAGACTGTTTCGTCTATGATAGTAATGGTTAAGTGATCTCTCCATCTTTATCTCAATCAACAAGTTTTTTTACATTATTTCCCCTCCCTTCTGCTGGGAAGAGGGAGTGAGAGGGCAGCTGGGTGGGCATCTGGACACTTGCCAAGGACAGACCACCACAATGAAAACTGTATTAGAGAAGTATCAAGCGATGACTGCACATTTTAGTTTTCACAGAAATACTTTAATGCTATGTATAATTAAGAATTGAAAGAAAATCCAAGGTTAAACAAGAGGTTGTTGACACTTTCACAGATCTGCTCATGTAGCCTAATGGGTTTTTAAAGCACAAAGGTAGCTGTGTTTTTCATGCAAAAAGGCAAAACTGAGTCCTTCTTCACTCTGGCTCTCAGTTCCATATTGGTCTTAAATGGAGTGACTATTTTAATTAGCTGCTACATACCTCATTTGTTTTTTCAGTCAAATTACTATTAGGTGCATTTTTTCAACCTGGACAAGAGCACTGTTCTTGATTTCTAGGTGCTACACCTGCAAACAGCATGAGGGCACAGACAACACCTTTCCTCTGCACCCAAACGTGCTCACCTGATGGAAGGTGGGAGGGTAAGGAAAGCCAAATGTCTTTTCTGCTTGTGCAGCAGCGTATCCTCCCTCTTTTCTCTGAAACTAAAAATGCAATTCCTGGACAAGTGGCCCTAGGTGGCCCAGATGCAGAGGTCCCTTCCAACCTCAGCCATTCTGTGATTCAGTGAATTTATTGTGGGAAAACACGCATGAAGGCAAACTGGTTTTAGAATACAACCAAATGCAGCTTAGTTTGTGTCATGTGAACCCTAGACCCACTTCTACATGCAAGTTAGAGCACAAACCAGCACAACCTTTCTCAATTATATACTTTGCAACTCTGCTGAGAGGCTTCAGGGCCAAACCCTTTACACACACACCCAGTAGAATCTTCTACTGGCTGTAACTTAAAACAGTTTTCCGGTAACAACAAAAGTTCTTCCCTACCTCATTGTTTTCCTGCCCACACTTATTTTGCAGAACAAAAATATTCTTAATTATTTTCACAGAAAAAAAAAAAAAAAAGAAGCCTAAAGTTTTATATTATTTCTCTGAAAGATCTGCAGGGGAAGGAAGGGAACAGAAGTAGTGACAACTATTTTCAGAAAAATATTGCCCCATGGAAAACATACGGGAAAACAAAGAAAAGTAAGGACCTGAAAAAAAAAGTGGTTAATGTGCACCTGTGTACCTGCTAATAGAGGACTTAGTTCCAGTTTCAGAATGGCAATATTTCTCTATAGATTAAAAAAAAAAAATTAGACTTAAATTTTTTTTAAAAAGCAAAACCAAAAACCTTTAATTGAAATTACTCTTTAATGGGTCTGCTTGGACATAATCAGGACAAAGTGGTCAAAGTGTCACCCTTCTCGTAAAAACTTGAAACGCCAAGCAGCAAGTGCTACTGTCCCCACAAAAGCAGGCTGTAGTTTGGACTGTGAAATTTCCTGGAGTAGGTCCAGGCTTAGGACTGACTCTCTGCCCACCTAAACTCCTCCTGTTGTTCTGGCTGGACACAGTCTTTGCCTGTTCTCCTATTCTGCAGATTTTTGACAAACTGCCCCTCCCCATAGGAGTGCCAGGACTCCCCTGGAATATTTAATTGGCCAAGTCAGTGAAGATTTTTTTGACCAAACCTCTTGCCCTTCCCAACATCTGATTCTGTACACTGCTTCTCTTGATCTCCCTTCCTTGATGGACTTGTTAATACACCTGACATATACAAATACTCCAAGATAACAAAATCAGAAAATGGAAGAAATGAGTAAAGATTGTTTATTTCAGAATTGTAAAAGAATAACCCAGAGTTAGCAAAGTAAAAGGAAGTCCACCTAATCAGACATACTATTCTTCCCATCCTGAAAAACTAATTAACTAAAAGAAACTGCTAATGTAACAAATAATGGACATTACTATCATGGCACTCTCTAGTGTCAGCAGTCTGTAGGGTACAATGATGTCACCAGGTCTCTGCTGAAATCTACAGGTCTGTGGTGATTTGCTGGAAGAACAGACAGCAGGTAGTGCTCAGCCATCAGAGACTGAATGAACACAAGGACCTAACAAATCGGCACCATTTCAAGGCCTGTAGAGATTTATGCCCATTACAATTTAATACAGTTTTTCCCTCTTTTCTAAAAATCTAATGTATGGTGTTTATCAGTATAAATAAGCCCTTTTTTTTTGGTAGTTCTTCAAGCTTCAACAGTGATGCTACTTCCTCCTCCACCTCACCTCCTTAACAAAGACCCCTGAAAACTTAAAGCAAAACTTAGAGCAAGCTGTCTTCTAAAGGTTCTGGTCTTCACCATCGCTGCAACTGCGTACCACAGAAAATTCTCACGCACACAAACATTCATTTTTATCTCCCACTGGTCGCACTGGCAATTTTTCCAGTCTATCAAAATCAACATGATTCAAGCCCCAGAAATTACAAAGATGCAGACTCATTTATAATGGTGCATTCCCCCCTTTCTCCTCAGGCCACACCATGATCCTCACTACAGAGACATTTCATGGGGTTTAGGCATATTAACTAGATTTACCAAACAGCAGCTAATTATAATAAGACCAGTCCCACGTAAAATACTAAAAATTATGCAATTTCCTGCTGAATACTCCTGCTATCACACAATATGAGTAACACTTTTGCAAAATTAAGATCACCTCTGAAAATTACTACATCCATGATTCTACACATCCCAATTTCCTGGAAAGTATGTTACAATAACAAATGTCAATAAAAAAGGGCAACTTGAAATCTGCCCATGATTTCACAGACTCATGAACTACTGGCCAAATAGTATTAAAAAGCGTGCCTGTAGGCAAGCTTGTCATGATACCAGGGCAGGGAAGGGGGTTGCCATGGGACAGACAGGCCACTTGCATTAAAAACAAAGTTGATTCAAAAATACACTGCAGAAAAGAGTATTTCCAACAAACAAGATTCATTTATTAAGAACCACACCTAGACACGTAACAAAGTTCACAATCTACTCTTAACTAAGGCTTGTAATTTTATTGATATGACTTTTTAAAGAAATATATGTTTCAGTGAGTGCAACTGGCTACTATTTATTTTAAAAAATCTAAGAAGTGTTTAATACAGTTAATTTAATAGCTGCAACTTAGCAGTAGTAGAGTAGGTAAATTTCACATATTGTGTTGACATAGCACTCTGTTGATCTATGTTGAGATCAGAATCACTACTGCTGTAAGACTAATTTCTAGTCTTTGGAGATACCAAGACACAAAACTTTTTCTATATTCAACTTCTCTAATAAATGTAAGTAAATAAACACATGCCAACAGCTCACTGAGTGCCTGTCTTATGAAATATAAATGCAGTATTTTGTCATTGTTTATGTACCACATTACAAATCATTTCACTCAATTATACATTCCCAAGTCTTGATTTAAATGACATTTTTAAAATAATACCTCAATTGGCTGTCTTAAACAGTTACTTGTTTTGAAGTAAAGCCTTTGTCTGAGCCAAGCAATCCCTTGACTAGAAAGAAAATACCAAGAATGCTGTTAGGGGTAAAGAGGAGAAAAATATTAATAAATAAAATAATAATAATTCAACCCCAAAACAAACAAACGAACCACACATTAAAAGAAACCATGAAGTTTTCCCTCGTCATGTTTCAAGGAAACTTTGAAAGGAAATTTTAAGAGAGTCTATTTTATTAAGACATGACATCCTTCTTCCTTAGACCTATACCAAAGACCTCCTGGTATCAAAAATGGGATTTTTATGTAAATATCCAATTAAGATTCATTGGCATTATTAGCAAGACAGACCACAGTCATTTCCTTGACAAAGCTCATCTTTGTAAAATAGGAGAATGCATCAATTAACATACATTTTCTATTTCAATGTTTTCTTTCTTTCAGGACATTAACTATTCAGGCTTCCTAATATTCTTCCAAATGCATTATTCAATTTATTGAATAATTTATTGAATTATTCAATTCAATAAATTTAGCCTCTTCTAAAACAATCTCCTGCTTCTGAAAACACATTATTTTATAATTTAAAACCAAAGTAGAAAATCACTTTTCCAACTTCCTTAATACTGCTTAATAACTCAATAAAGAAACTTCATTAGACTAAAGGTGTTAATTCTACAAAAGGCCATGCTATATCCTTCTGGGCTCCTCCTGTTCTGCTTTCTACACAATACTTGACAACCACGGAAAAAGCTACAGTTTTATAGCACAGCAGCAGATAAGATGCAATGGTTTTAATAACACTCTATAGTAGCACAGACAAGCAAACTTACTATTCTTCACTGTATTTGCTCAAAAAATAAAATCTGTAGCAGACATCTGAATCATCAAAAGGCCATCATAAGCAGAAGATGAGTCCAATGCTGTTAGAAACCATGGTTTTAGCTCACAAACAATTTGGATCTTTTCAGTCAATGTAGATAAGAGAGTGTCTAAGCTCTGCTCTTAGCTAGGGTCTGTACTATCTTCTATTTCTGAAATATTTAAAGTACATAAAAAACATTACCCGATAAAGGCAAACTTGGATCAGAATCTTTCATGAAGTGCTACACACATTCATATGGCAACACAGCAACTAAGAGTGATACATCTTGTTGGGGTGACTCTGGTTTTTTGGGTTTTTTAAATAAATAAATATATTATACTAGGCAATCATATCCTTCCCTCAGACCAGTTTTCAAGTAGCATATTCCCATGACTATCATTTTACTCTGTTCCAAGCAGGGATTTCATCCATTAAGATTAGTGTTATCAGTCAGTTGTAGACAGGGATAATTCTTGAGGATAACTTAGAGAGAAAAATCATTTGCTGTGCTAGAAAGGACAATTATGCAAAACCTTTGAAAACTACAAAGTAGTTTGTTTGTACGCATAGGAGTTTGGATATTTAAACTAATGAGTATTCCTTCCCTTAAATCCCAACCCAGATTCTGGAAAGATGGCCTAGATGTGGTAGAAAATGAATACTAGAAGTTTTGATTCAAACTGGTAACAGCAGCAA
The DNA here is from genome assembly GCA_013398115.1 of Falcunculus frontatus. NCBI lineage: Eukaryota > Metazoa > Chordata > Aves > Passeriformes > Falcunculus > Falcunculus frontatus. The sequence continues at coordinate 470,232 of VZRV01005810.1, forward strand.
AGGGATTGTAAGAATGATGGTCCAGAGGATGGACCTTCCCTTTCCCACTGCACCAGGCTAAGAGCACAGCTGATGCCCTTCCTCATCCTACTTTAGAGGAGCTCTGTAAAGAGCAAGAGGTTCACAGATGCAGCCTGCACATAACTTGTGAAACTTCATAAAAACCTACAGGTTACACAAGATTTGCCCTCCTAAGTTTTACCAAATCAAGGAAAATAAAATCATATACTAGCAAACAGTACAGGTACCTTGTATATTTTTTATTCAGTTGTTCTTAGATGGGAAGGTTTGCTGCTCCCCCAGCCTCCAGCCCCCCCATATTTAGTTTTCACACTGTTAGGAGGTGCAGTATCAGTCAATCACAGCCAGGCCAACTCTGAACCAGTGGGTATCAGATGAGCCAGGTATACATTTACCTGACACCAAGCCTCTCTTGAAATAACCAGATGATTTTTTCATAATCCTTTAGAACCACTACCAAAGCAAACACAACAAGTTACTGAACCAAGCTAAACTAATACCATGGGCTGTAGCCCATTTATCCCAAAGAGGGCAGAGGATGGATGAAAACTAACCTCAACCTGATAACACTGAAACTATTTCCAGATTTGGACAGCATTTAACATCAGCCTAACCTGACAACTTCCCTATAACAATTCTACACCTAATTCTGCCTGATGTAACAATCTAACCATTATGAAAACCCATCTAATGCAGACGCTCCTTTCAAAGTACACATGCACAACACATGTTTCAGATTTTGTTACAGTCTCTCATAGCACTCAGGTTTCTTTGTGGACCATTAACCATCTCCAATAATCACATCCATGCTTTCCAACAGAAGTAGCTTAATGAGAACAGCATCCAGCAATACCTGAGCTCAAGAAAGAATCAGACTCCCACAAAGAAACCCAGACTACAGTATGCCACCAGAAGCAAAACATGACAACAGACCTGCTCTAGAGTGTATTACTTTTGCAAATGGCTTTTGCTCTTTCATTTCAGAACATGTGCATTTCCATCTTCACTTGCACACACCTTTTAGGGAGTGGAAAATGCTTCTGCAACGGGGTATTGCCTCACAGTCAGTTGCTTCATAGTTTAAGGTACTCCAGAGCAGCAAGGGAAAACAAACTGTTCCTTGTTGAATGCATAAAGGATGAAATTTTTGCCAGAGTTCAAGCACCTGAGTCTATCAGGTTTTCCCCGAAAAAGATCTGCAAGCCAGCACACACACAATAAGGAAAGTGTTTTTTAACCTGCTATTAATCAGACAGCAAAATCCTAGGCTTTGATTTCAAAGCTGTTAAGATATGGGTTGACTGCTGTTACACTATGATACACTTCTCCATTCAACTGCAGATTCAAGAGATTGAAAAAAAAATTCTGACACTTTAAAGAAAATGTTGCATAAAAGTCAAGTCTTTCGAAAGTGAGAGAGTGCACATGTGCATGCAGAGAGGAATTAAGATTCTCCCTGAAACTCACCCAAAAATCTTATCCAAAGAAATAACCTTTTGAAGTTCTTCGGTGATTATTGTCCAAAGATATAACTGTCATGTTCAAGCTCATGTTATTGCCATTGAGCAGAGGAGTCCAGGAAATAATATCAATAATTAAAAAGAAGTCTTTTACAGGCTAATACTCTTCCAATGGATGACAACACTAGCAACCTATTCTGGTACATGACAGGCTGTTGGGGGCAAACACACACTCATCCTCATAGGAAGTCAGTGGGCTTTTCTTTCTTACCTCATTCTTTCCATCTAAAAAATTAGTGTGAAGTCAGAATGTGTCTGCATCCTGTTCTTGCAATACACTTATAAATCATCTAATTACTTAGCAGAGGGGTTTTATTCAGAGCATTCCTGGATCATGACACATTTACTAAAGTAACAATCATTTGACAAAAGTGGACAAAAATAAGTAAACAGATAGCAACTATTCACATGTCTGTTCACTCTGCATTAAAAAAAAAAAAACATAAACATAATTAAAACTTTACTAATCCAAGTAGAAATAACCCCAGCATATTCCCTAAGCAAAAACTGGGCAGGCAAAACCTTGCCAATTATTAGTGCAAGCAACAGTATACAAAAGAATAAATTTCGTATGCTGAGATTTGTACATGGTTTTTTCTCTGCAGATTATTCCAATATTACATCCTGTGTTTGTCAACATTTTAACAAACACCTGCCTTGTTCCCTACTAGAAGCCTATAAACCACCCAAAAAAAAGTTACATCTGAATACCAGTGAGTGGAAGAGCATCCTGGCTGACACACCACTGTCTGTACAACTGTGCAAATAAGTACCTACAGACTGTCACTACAAGGTGCTGGGTTTTATGCCCCCCGTACTCTTCACAAGTATATTTACTAGGCAGGGTTGTCATTTTTCTTCTTTTTTTCCCGTCTTTTTAAATGGAAACAAAATGGGATAGGAGAAGGGGGAAGAAAATGAGAAACTCAAAAGTGTTGAGTGAAACAATCAAGGGATTTACCAAGTATGCATTATAAGCCACATGAATAGCACCGAAGTATTTATTACTAATGTATTCTGAGTATATGTCGGTAAAAGGTGGAGTCTTCTGCATACCTTGCCACAAGGCAATGATTTTCGCCAAAAGATAATGAATCACTTTTACACTCTCTAAAATGCAATTAGTTCAAAATGCGGAAAACATTGGTTCCATTTGTCCTTTTTAGTAGTTTATGTGCAAGCAAACTTCAGAAGCTGGAAAGTGAGAATCCCCTCCCCACTTCCTCCCCCTACTTTCTGAATCATCATGCTGGCTCTTTCTCAGTTGTTAATGGCTCCATTTCCACACATTAAAACAAAAACCTTCCAACAGACTTCACAGTCAGAAAATGACCATTTTTCAAGAGCTGTCATTCATGAACAAAACTATGCCCCTTCCCAACCCAAAAGCTCAACCCATATATAATTGTTTTCAGCGGGATGTTTATCCTGTCATTTTGTGAAAGACTGATAGCATGATCAGTTAAATCTCCCTCTTATATTTTTGTATTAAGAAAACACAAACTTTATGAGTTGGAAAATGGTGAAGATAATTGCATTAGAAGAGCTATTTTGACAATAATATTGTTTCTGGGTAAAACACAAAACCAAAAGCGTTGTTTCCACACATCTTGTCAACCTCGCATCATGTTCTTCCTCAGAGATGACACATCACTTGACCAATGCTTTCCAGTTCTTAGGTTATAATATTTCCCACTGCTGTCAGTAACTCTCAAGCTCTGGCTGCACATTCCTCCCCGAAATCATTACGCCAGGTAATTTCTGGTCATGTGGTTTTGCTATCACCTGTACTTTGAAGTCCACGTTACATGATCATTTTCATTTAAAATGTCTTCACACTTGGAGAAACAGATGCCTTGAAATATCTGGATTTTTTGGGGAAAAAAATGTTAGAAGAACCGGAAACCTACACAAGGGCAAGGAGGAAAGTAAAATAAATTAATCTCCAACAGCTGGGTCACTTGATGTTTCCACGTCTTCAGGCAAAAGGTCCCTCCAGTGCTCCCAGACACACTGTGGGACCCACAATTTTGGTTCCAGACCCCTTTGGGTGGTCTGGGTGCATCAGGAAGAGCACTGCTAGCATGACGAGGGAGGTGATCCTGCCCCTCTACTCAGTCCTGGTGAGGCTACATCTGGAGTGCTGTGTCCAGTTCTGGGCTCCTCAGGACAAGAGAGACATGGAGCTCCTGGAGCACATAGAACAGAGGGCTACAAAGATGATTAAGGGACTGGACCATCTCTCACGGGGAAAGGCTGATGGTGCTGGGCCTGTTCAGCCTCAAGAGGAGACAACCGAGAGAGGATCTCACCATTGTCTGTAAGTATCTGGAGGGAGGGTGCCAAGAGGGTGGATCCAGGCTTTTCTCAGTGGTGCTTAGTAATAGGACAAGAGGCAATGGGCAGAAACTGATGCGCAGGAAGCTCCACCTGGACATAAGAAAGAATTTCTTTAGTGTGTGGGTGACTGAGCACTGGAACAGGTTGCCCAGACAAGTTGTGGAGCCTCCTTCCTTGAAGATATTCAAGAACCATTGGGACACAATCCTGTGCCATGTGCTCTGGGATTGAGCAGGGAGTCCCTTCCAACCTGACCCATATGCAGATTTTGTGACCAACTTCATTGGAAGTTCCATAGTTGCGGAGCAGAAACAAACAGCACCTGCATAATAATTTCCTTTCTCACAAAGGCCCCTTCTACCTGACCTTACTCTCACTTACAGTTCCAAAAGGGGCATCTAATTTTTTTATAATTAAAAAAAAGCAAAAAACTGACTTGGCTTGTAAAAAATAGTTTTAAGAAATTCTCATAAACATTTCCCTTTTACTAGAAATAATTCTCTATTACCTTAAGGGAAAAATCCCTCTCTTTTATGGTTTTCCAATTTAATTGATGATACCAAAAAGATAACAAAGTGAAGACGAGATTATTCAAAACGGCACAACACATTTCAAAGCAATGTCCTACTCGCTTAATTGGTCATTTATGCTTTCTCAGAATGTGACCATTTTAACCAGACTCAGCAAGAACTATTTTAAAGCTGTCCTACCTTGCAGTAGAACACACGTATGTGTATGTAAGTACATAAAGTCTACTTTGCACTGATCAACATACTACTTTGTGTCACTTTCTGCTTTCTGAAGTTTTCCAGCAGCATCACATTTGGCAAGGACTTCTTCCCAACTTGACATACAAATTCTTAAATATAAAACACCGCCCTCAAACCACTTATTTCTCCATATTAATTCCACTTGGGAAATGGGCTTTATATTTATTGCTGGGCCATCAATGCTTTTGCTAGCAAGCACAATTACTGAGCAGTAAATGTGAAATAAACTACCGTTTTGCTGTACTGCTGTGGTCTCAGCCCTGGCAGTATTCACTAATTTTCATGGTTTCATTACTGGAGATCCTGGGCTAGTCACAGATTTGCAGCGGTTTAAGCTGTTAGCTCACAACTGGAGGTTAAATTGGAGACACTTATTTTTATCAGAAGCAGATTACCACCTTAGTTTAGTAACAAACCAAACAAACACACACCACACACATAGACAAATTGATACCCATGGGATAAAACAGAGAGTGAGCTTGCTTACACAAACCTCTGGGTAGGAGCACACACAGGAACAGTTGCCATGGAATAGGAAGTGTAGCTAATTCACAGCTTTTACTAATTACCCAGCACGAACTCCCTCGGCTGCCCACACGCTCTGGGCAATACTACCCTGGTTTGCCCCGGCAGACGGTGAGTGCCCACGGTGCTGATGTTTTTCCAGGTTTGGATTCTCAAATCAGTGGTTCTGCTCGCAACAGGAGTTGAGTTCAGAGCAGCCCTGCAGCGCTTTCTGGCAGCCCTACCTGAAGCCCTGCAGATGATCTGTTTATGGAGAGAGGAAGGGATTTCCTCCTTGCAAATTGAAGGGAAACACATTTCCAAGCCTCGAGAGCCGCTCATTCAACTTACAGCCTCGTCATCGAGGAGGAGGGCAGAGTGCAAACACAGCTATTAAGCAGCTTCAATGTTAATAAAATTAAACGGTTTTAAATAGAACATCTGGCATCAGCTGTTTCCATAAGCTGTTTTTATTTAACTTTCCACCATAAAATACTGGACTTCTCAGCTATTTTCACATGTAAACCTGAATGCCAAATTACGCTATCTTTAAAAAAAGTTGTCCTAGGAAAAGCTGTAAGAATTATTCACACGCTTTTTGGTTTGGCACTTTATTTGGTATGTAACAGGCTGGGAGAGAGCTAAGCACAACAGTATTTTTGCAATATATTTTACAATGGAAATCATTTTTTAATAAAAACACTCTTATTGCGTTCATTTGCCAGCAGTAATCACTAAATTCAAAAATAGCAGATCTTCAAATGTTTCCACAGGTACCTTGGTACAGACGTAGATTTTTCCCTTTACAACTGACTAAACTCCGGGGCAAAGTGGAAAAGAAGGAAACACAGCTGCTGTAGTATTGACAAACAAAAGCTGTAAAATCATGAGTCAAGCTCTTAAAAAACCCTAGCATTTAAACGCCTTCACCAAAAAACCCACCCACAAAAACCCCCCCAAAGGACAAAACCGGACCACAGAACACTTCAGAACTCGGTATTTGCAGTGCTGTCTTACACCCCCCAAACACCGCCATGAGCTTTTGACACTACTCTGAGGCACACGGATTAAGAGCACTGTGCCCCTTCACATTTCTTAAGTGTGAACTCCAAGAGCTCCCCACGACCTGCCCCAGTCAAGTCTACCAATCCCAGGCTCCTGCTCACCCCAAATTAAAACCACACACAGGGTAAAGAGCTCATGAAGATTCCTTGTGCAAGCCAGAGGAGCCACTACTACGGATGCTGGCTCCTTCTCAGTTGAAAGGAGTGCAGTACAGTTTCCAAGACTGGGGCATTTGGAGAAGAGCAAAACCAACTCTGCTTCCATTTGAAGGACATGTTCAGCACATCGGTGAAAGTTAACACTTATCCAGTATTGCAACTTTTTTTTGTAGGCTACTTGCCTGAAGGTTCTCCATGTAGAGTGGAATGATGCTGTAAGGTGCACAGATTGCACCCTCATCTGACATCCTCAGAATTCTACTACACCCAGTAAGTTGTGATTGTTGTAATTTCTGTGCTTACTGTTACACTCCAGGTCCCTCCTAGACAGCACACACCAAAACAGGGCACCATAGGTTCTTTCCAAAAGCTCGCTTAGACCTTGCATGTTGTGTCTTTTGGTGCACACGAAGTGGCTTGCAGTCTCTGACCTCAATATACGCAGAAGAGATTTACTTCTACACCATCAAGCCAGCTTTAAAGCTGAAACTATGTAAGAAAACAAGCATTGGCCTGCAGTAAAATTTATTCAAGTTTGTTATTATTTCGCAGATGCTTGCTTTCTAAATACATTTTATATTCACAAATCAGTATTCATTTTTTAACTACAAAAATAGTACCATTTTACTGTTAGTAGGAACCTTAATCTGACAATCATTTCTTCACAAGATACTGTGTCAAGGAGATCCACTGACAAGAAAGCCATATCTCCTAACTGGTGAATAATTTCCATGGTGGAACTTTCAACTGTTAATTGCCTTCATCCTGCTTTCAGAGCACATCCCTCAAAATCACATGTCTCATTTGTCAGGCCTACAAAATATATGCACATTTGTGTAATTATTTTGATTACACGCTGTGGAAGCAGGAATGCTCAGAGACGCCTTGCCAATTTTCTGTACAGGGAAACCATATGGGACCAGTAATTTTATTTCACTTTGCTGTCAATGGTTATCGCAAGATAACTATGAAAATGAATTACTACAGTTCCACCTAAAGATTAATTTCAATATTTTACCTAATTATTTTTTATAATTATAAACAAAGAAATTGTATCAGGATTAAGAAGCTCAAAAGCTGCACAAAGTTTTGAAAATATAGGTAGTAATAGTTATCGGCCTCAATCTTTCTGAGGTAATTAAGAACAGCATCAACTTACTCATCCATAAAAACCAATGTATTTCTTTAGGAATGTGACATCTTAATCTGTATCATCATTTACTCTGCAACAGTAAGGTTTTAGCTAAACATTCACTTCAAAATGTGGTTCAGCATCTCAATCTGATACATTTTAGAGTGGAATACTGCTACCCTGTAGAAATTTTTACACCTTCCAAAAATTACCATAACCTCTCTGCCCAGGTTTTTTGGTTTGATATTTCTAGGGAGCTGTTTTTCTTGTGTTTTTGTTGGGGTTTTTTCTTGATTTTTTTGCATGCCTTTTATTGTGACCATCGATTACATTTTTCAGATTCAGCATTTCATCAGATCTAATAGCTGAATGTCACAGAAATCAAAATATTTGGGTGGACTAATATATTCTTCACAACACGAGTAAATACTGTCAATAAGCAGTCACAGTATCCTGTTTGTAGCAACACAATGACAACCTTTCGATGGCACCTCCCTTATTTTTCTTGTTGGAACTGAGGAACAGAAATGACATCAAGACAAAACACAGAGAGAAAGCTATCAGAAGTTGAGAGCATTTTCCACCCATAAACAAACACAAATACATTCTGTTCAAACTAATATAAAATCAGCATAGAATCTACTAGTTTTCAGTGCTGTTATAAGAAATGAGCCACACCATTTTTGTAAGACAAAAACTAAATTAATTTTCAAATGTATCCCCAACTTTCTTATGTAAACAAGTGACAGAAAGTTTTCATTCTCACAATTGTGCTATTTGCAAAGTCTACGTGGGAAAAAATACAGTACATAAGCAGGAAAAGAATGTTAGAGATCCCTGCCAGACTCCATTGCCTCCAACAGATTCTGAATCAAGCCCAGAATGAACAGCACCATCAAGAGGGAAAAGCCCTGTCATGGGGCTCTCTCAGCCAAAATGTCTTGGGATAGGGTGTCTAGAAGGAATGCATAAACATTAGCGCTGGAGCCATTTGTCAGAAGTACTTTAAAACAATCCCTGCTGAACAGAAGTCTTGAAAACATATTTCCTGAAGAAATTTTCATTTCTCACAGCATAATGTCTGAAAAAACTCATGTTCTTAATTTTAGGACTGTGCTACCTTGTGGGCTACCATGAGGGCCTGTTAAGACATATCCATAAAGAGAGCTTGAGCAATTACATGGTAATTTAAACATATCAGCTTCCCGACAATTCCTGCTTGCTCTGTAAAATCTCAAGGAAGCCAAGAAAAGGAGCTTCACCTGTCACGAACACCTTAAAGCAGCCAGCCTACCTAAAAAACTTCAACATTACCACTTTACACAATTAAGCATCCAGTAAGTAATTTGTGTTGGAAGAAATAGGAAAAAAAACCAGCTAAGCAACCCAACAAGCAAGTGAGCCATGCACACATCCCAGACTTAAAAAGAAAGGTGATTTTCCTACATGCTCCTACTGACCCTTTTGCTGGTTGCAACACCTTCTGCAGGACCAGCCTCATTACTTGGCCAGATGTTCCTCCTGGGTCTTCCAAAACCAGCCCCCATTTAAAAGCAATCTGGTTCTCCTGAATCCCACAGCTGTTCCCAAGGGTGCAAATGGCAGCAGGTAAAGTTGTGGAGACAGGAAAGCAGTCCAACCCTCATCCATGTTTTGCTCAGTTAGCCCTCCAGGGTAGGAGGGCATGTGTGTTGGCTTTTCTCCTTCCCTAGACAAAAGTTTTGATTCTGCTGGAGTGGACAGCAGCTACCAAAAGCCTCTTTTCATTATATTCAGTAACAGAAGAGCTTTAATTTGAAATTGCATGAGTGTATGTGTTTCTTATACAGGTTATTTACAGACACACATAATAAACCTCCAGCAACTGCCACCATTCTCTTCTTTCCTTTTGAAGAAAAATCCTTCATGTTTTCCACTATGCTCATCCAATCCCTCCCAAAGAGAAACAAATACCTACAGCCTCTCAAACCAATCAAAACTTCTAAGACTTTGCTTTCTGCTTGTTTCGTTTTATTTACAAGTCTCCTTTCAACAGTGTTTAAAAAAAAATATATCTTCATCATTTTTCCCTGGACGAACAGGAACCTTTGGCAAAAAGATGCCGAAAACAGCCAGATTACAGGACATTCTAGTCACTTTGAATAAGAGTTTCTGCAGCTGGGGTTCTAAAATTTTAAAAATGCCATGACTATCCAGCTACTAAAGCCTTCACTCAGAGTTCAGCAAGCTTCAGTGACCCTGATGAGCACAGCAGCTTTGGCATGGCAGAAAGGCAGGTCCTAAGGTAGCCTAATCTCAGAAAATTAAAAGCTTTGAAGATTAAGAGCAGGACCTTGAAATGACCCAGAGAGAAAAGGAGAGAGACTAAATGGTTTCTGCAGCCAGTCCCTCCCAGACAGCAGGCTGCTGCTAAGCTTCCAAGGTCTGCAGCCAGAAGCTCCAGCTCAGGAGCACTCCAGCTCAGTGCTTTGGTCTCAGAACGGCAAGGCCCAAAAACTGAATTTAAGTTCCCAGAAAGGATCGAGGAAGGCATTACTGACTGCATTTGCTACCCTATGTCTAGAATATTCTGTTTTTCTGAGTAACATCACGTAAGATGCATTTACTCTGAAGTAACAATGCTAAGTCCTACAAAGTTCTGGTTGCTCTTGTTTATCTTTTCTTCTCTCACAAAACATGGACAAAAATAAGAAATCCACCAGAATCCTCGCCCGGACAAAACTCCAGTTCCATGGAGCAGCAATTCCATGCTATTTGTTTTGGTTTTTTTTCCTAGGATAGCCACCACTGAGAAAATTAGAATCATATTTCAGGAACAATTCATATCATTGATTTTACATGCCCAAAAGAAGCATAAAAATAAAACAAGATGGACATTGCCATTTCAAGAGCAAAGTCTGGCAGGAAAAGTAACAAGTGGTCTCTCACTTGCAAAATTTCTTGGAAGTGCCAAATTACTACTGTGGGGTGTCAACAGCAGTGAAGTTAAAATTACCAAAATTATCAGAGACACCAATGAAAGGGAAAAAATTGTGACAAACTCAAAAAGTATTGCTACAAAAAAAATATTCCTTCATATTACTTGTTTTCAAATCATAAAATTAGCTGAATATAGGAACTTGCTGTTCTTTGCAGTGGTTTTTATCACCTCCACATAAAACTGAAGAATATATCAGCTTCTACACTCAACACTCCTATTGCATAGGAAAGGAGGCTCAGTTCCGCTTGTATTGGCAACTCTGTCTATGGAAGATCTCTCTTTTAAGTGGTTTCTAATAAAACAGTTTTTATCTTGCAATGGTTATAAAACATGGCCCAAATTTGTATGTGTCAATAAGACATACAGAAATGCACACACCTGAGTATCTGGAATATATTATTTAAAATTCTTCTCCACATAAAATCATCTTCAGAGGCACAGTTTAAATTTGTAAGACATATTCATTAAAGGCAAGACAGCTATCAGAAAAAGTGGAGGAGGAGTATAAGCAAAAAGCCTGCATCTCCTACTGTTAACAAACTCTGACCAATTCAAAATTCATTTAATTATCAGGGAAAAGTTTTTCACCCAGAGGGTTGTCGGGCACTGGAACAGGCACCCCAGGGAAGTGGTCACAGCACCAACCTGACAGAGTTCCAGAAGTGTTTGGACAGTGCTGTCAGGCACATGGTGTGACTCTTGGGGTGTCCTGTGCAGGGCCAGAAATCGGACTCGATGATCCTGATGTGTCTCTTCCAACTCAGCATGTTCTGTGATTCTATGAATTTCCTTCTGACACAGCTGCATTTCTCACATGTGAAGTCCAGGCCAAAATGCACCCATAAAATAATCGTAACTATCCAGGCCAGTGTAGTAACCAGAAAGACAAAAATAGATCTAGACTTCCTGTTCATTTCATATCTTAACTAAGACAATCACCTGAAAGGTCCAGAAAAGGAAATTTCTTCAAAAAGGAAATTGTGTATGTGCAGTCACACAAACATATGCTGACACTAACTTTTGCTTTCACTTTCAGTTCTCATAAGAAATGACTATGGAAAGCTGTGTCATAGCAATCCATGTGTGCCAGCAATAACTAAATTAAAAAAAAAAAGCAAGAGAGGAGAATAGTCAAAAAACAACATGCGCCTCCATCCCTTGGGCTGGCTTAATCAATTCCAGGAGTAAAAAAAGAAATCAATACAGGTATTTTCTTCAAAAATATAAATGGAGGACTTAAATATCAAGGCAAAATAAATTGAGTTTATAACTTCAGGAACACCATCCCAATATAATCCTCTACATGACTATTATCATGAGAAAGATCTCAGAGTTCTCTGAACAAACCATCCTCATTTATCAAGTTTCAAAGAACTATAAAATCGTATTAGACTAATCAAGATATTCATATTTGTAGATTTCTTTACAGTACATCATCTTCTTTTAAAGAAACTGTAAGAGTGAACGCAGAGAGAGAAGTCATAAAATTCTTAATCATACAAAGGGGCAGACATATGGGCATACAAAGGAAAGATTTTTATCTTTTCTGTTCCTATGCTGACCTGAATATATGAAGTAAATCACATGTTTATTTTTAAAAATTTAGTAAACCTTTACTTACCCAGCATCCTCCTGGAAGCCTTCTAATTCATCTTTTTGTTCTGCTAGGGTGGATTCTAGATCCAGATAGGTACCATTATGAGACAATTGCAGGGTGCAGTCATCAAGCTGTAGAACAAAATTCAGACCATTAGATTAGAGCAGTCATTCTCTCTAACATACCTCTAACGCTGCCTTCCCATTTTCCAGGTCCCCAGACAACATCTCCCTAAAACATACTTTATGTTGGGAGCAGATAAGAAAAATGGGTACCATTTGGCAACTTATGCAATTCCAAATCCCTGTTTCCTAGACCATGCTTGCTCACAACAATATCAACACAACAAACAGAGAAATGTATTTGAACATACAGAAGAATATTAGAGGGGTTTAGCACAGTGCCCTTAAAATGTAATACAGAAACAGAAGTTAATTTCAATATGTATCTAGGATATAAATGACTGCTCTCTGTTCTTACAGTACAGTCATAAGTAGAGTTTCTGAGCCTCTGGATGAAGATAGAAGGAAGAAGGAGCTGTTTTGTGAGCTACTGAATGGCCCTTACGAGGACAGATATAGCCAAGGGACAATGCAAAACATGGCAGCCAAGTGTTGGCATTGGGCAGTGAGAGTGAGTACAGTCAACCAAGTCACACATTTTTCTGGTATTCTGCTTTTAGGACCAGGCACTAACTGGCCTCAGAAAGTGCAGGAACAACATTCCTGGGCACTGGGTGGGGGAGGACTGAAAAGCTGTGCCAGCTTCCTACAAAGGTACTGAGGTAACCAACGACCAGGCCTTAGTGCAGAAACATGCCCACAGTGATGCTTAAGAGGAAAGACCTCTGCAATTAATAAACTGTCTTTATTTCTCTCCTGTCTTCCCTCATCTTCAAGTTTTCCATTAATTGTTCCAGCTGTTGTTAAAAAGAGCCAGATTTGACACAAGTTAGAAAAGAAATTTTCTGGGGCTTTATTTGCAAGGTGCTCATCACAAAAGAAGATCTAGGAAGAATCATCCTGAAACTCTGGCTAACTCATTGACCAGGAATATAAAATAACTACTGGATCGAGAGGGATAACTAAAGAAGCTGGGAGAAGAGCTAAAAAGGAACATGAGCTCCTCTCTCACCATGACGTAACTCAGTGTCAAATAACAAAGAATGAGGAAAAAAGCCTTCCCAGGGCAGGGGAACAACACAACATTTACCAAGGGGCAGGTGAATGTACAGGGTTGTTCTGCCTCACCACTAGGGAGGTAAGTGACCATCCGCTCAAAGAATCCAGCCCAGAAGCATAAAAATGGACATCAGTGAGTGCAGCTGAACACACTGCTGGGACCGTGGTGTGCAGCACTGCACTGGGGGTCCTTTTGTAACTGGTTCCAAGTTCACAAATACTGTAACCTCCAGACGTGTTGTGCTACTAGATACAAAATCCAATCTGACAGCCAAACAGAACATAGAATCATTAAGGTTGGAAAAGACCTCTGTGATCATTGAGTCTCACTGTTAACCCAGCACCACCATGTTAACCACTAAAGCATGTTCCTCCATGCCACATCCACATACCTTTTGAACACTGCAGGGATGGTGATTCCACCACTTCCCTGGAGAGCCTGTTCCAACACCTGGACACCCTTTCAGTGAAGAAACTTTTCCTAATATCCAATCTAAACCTCTGCAGGTGCAACTTGAGGCCATTTCCTCTTGTCATAGAATCACAGAATAGTTTGTGTTGGAAGAGGCCTTAAACATCACCTACTTTCAGCCCCCTATGTCATAGTTTTCCTGCTGAGCAACAGGTTCCAGTTCCTCCTGTTTGCTGCCCATGTTGCACGCATATGTGTAAATGCACTTCATTCGGGTGATTAATCCCACTGCCTTTTCAGGGGAAAAAGCTCCAATTCCTGCATGAGCATTCGTAGGTGCTTCTGCAGTTTCTAGCACATCAGTAACTCTTGCTGCTACATGGATCTCCACCCCCTATCACTAACGAGACAGCGGACCAAAGGACCTCACTAACACACTGTCTCTCAAACAGTGGTATTGTGCCTCCAGGTCTGTCTTCAGTGATCGTGATTTTATCCCCTCATCCCTTCAAATCTTGTTGAAAGCTCTCTTGGTGAGTGAGACCTGCTAACTCCTGTGCAAACACCCCTTCCCACTTTGAGACACATGTACCCTGTCTCCTGACAGCAGGCCCAGTGTCATGATCAAAGAACTCAAAATGAAGATGTTTCATTTCTCTGGATTTCGCAAAAACAAACTGACAAGCTCACTGCATGCCTCTGTCTACCAAAAAGCAACCAAAGCAATGGTGGTGTAACCATACATCCCTGCTGCAGAGGCCACCTTGAGAAGAGCTGAATATTTAACACCATACCTCATGCCAATCTTCCGCCACAGGTGGCAGCCAATGACTCCCTGAAGGGGTAAGCAGGGGTCTGAAACAGCCAGTGACTCAAGGAAAGGAAATTACCACCCTTTATCACTTCCGTGATTTTTCTTTCTGCTCTTTTTAACACTTAGAAAGAAAATCAATTAAAATCTATCCTTGATGTATTACCTCTTTTAATTTCCCATCAAAGTTTTGATTCCCAGTACCTGTTCAGGAAAAGCAAAATAAGCAGCCACTCATCTTATCTGGCAGTCAATACCTAAACTTAGTCACCCAGTTTCCTGCCACTGATTCATATACAAGAAAAGAAGACAGATAGTGTATTCTGGTTTAGCTGCATTGGAAATAATGTAGAAAAGTTCATTTATAACTAGAGTGCGACTTCTGGATTAGTCCACACCACTATGCTTTGCACTGTTTGCAGTTTGAAAGAAAAGTTCAGCCTCTGGAGAAAGGGTGGAGAGAGGAGGTCAAGCTGTATTTCAAATTTGTTCCGGTTTTTTTGCTTTTCTTTTTTTGGATTTTTCCCTGGTGAAGAAGTAAGCCATTAAATAAGGTGACATAAGATTTTACTCTGATTCCTGGGGATTAAAGAAGGCAAAGAACCTGCAAGTGCAACCCTCTGATATTAAAAATACAACAGTATTGGTACTCTGTCTTTTTCCAGTTATAAAGGATATTATTAACCTATACTAATTCAAAATACACTCTTTAGCGAAGAAAGACTAAATACTACTCTAGGAAACTTTCTCCAAGTATTTCAGGGTATGTAATGAAATGCTAATTTATTCAAAGTAATGCCAAAAGGCAAACTACTAATTAGATAAATGTTGTGCTGTCTCTATGGAGATTAGGAGATTTGCCCACAATTTCCATTTATACTGCATAATTAGGGAAAAGAAGTTGTGCTTTACTAATATCTTGTGACTTTAGTGTACAAAAAGCGCTATGGGAACAGGAAGTCCTTCATGGACAAAATAAATGAGAATAGTACATTGTACCTATGTTCATCTCATAGTTTCAGCTGAACATGGTATTCATTTGGGCTTTAAGGCACTGTACATTGCATGCTGTATTTGTTAATAGGAGTTATGGTAATGACGGGAACGGCAGTATCTTTTATTTACTTAATGCTGAGTCTTGCCAAAAAGTTGGGGGTTTTTTCTTCTCTTTCATGTGTACACACAAAGATGGAAGCGATCAAAACAACACTTTTAAAGTTAAGGTAAGTATTAAGGCTATGAACTCTTAAAATCTTCCTTATATAGGACCACTTTGCTACTCCGCCTCCAAGTTTCACTTGCACACATATTTTACAGGCAGAATACAAAAAGAGAAGCCACTTCATGAATTATTTTTAATTAGTAAATTGCCTGCATTTTTCAACACAAAGGACGGCTGATGTTCTCTCATTAGTGCTTATTAGTAACAACTCAGGATGTTGGTCCCTCCCCTCTGCTCAACGTTAATCCCATGTTTATCTGCTACACATCGCTTCTCCTGTCTCTGGAGACTGTCACAAAAAGCCCCATCTAGTTCATTCATTACGTGCTTCTCCCACTGATCATAATTCATATTGAAATCCTTATTAAAAACCATCTTCTTTTAGGAAAATCAAAAGGCAGAATTCATACAAACAATCTTTCAAAGAACATTTAACTGAGCTGTTTTACATCATCATGAATGAGACTGCTATTCAGCTTTTTTAGAAATTATTTTATTTATTTAACCTTTTTCTTCATAGTTTTCTTTAACCGTTCAGTATTCCTTACTAGTCCCAAAAATTCTGATTTGCATTTTGTTGTTATTAAACTGCATAATTCATTTATACTACTGCCAAAAGGTGAGATTCTCCAATACCTTTTCAAAATCTTACAAAACTCCTTGTTCTAAAAATCTCTAACCGATCCCTTCAAATTGTTTATCATTTTTTGCATCATACTTTACTTTATTGCTGAGAAGAGCCAAAAGGTTGATACACGTCATTTAAATGGAACTCATCCTGTAGGCTTTACAGCAATTTTCCATACTTTCCTATAGTCACATTAAAAGAATATTACAGGTTTCATGGAACTGTAAACAGAAATACGCTCCATCAAATGGGACAAAAATAATGCTACTTCTCCGAGTCAAAAACAGCGTTACTCCATCATCAGTCTTCTGCAAGTTTTTTGATTTTAGCATAAGTATTACATGATATCATAAAGCTATAAAAAAACCGATGTGTTCATTTCAATTGCATTCTCATCTTCTCAAATGAACAGTTTCTCTGGAAAACATCCATGGTATATTTCTGAATCCCTATGGAAATTTTTGAAATCTCTTGTTTCTACAATGAGCGGGACTACCTAGGAGTAGTCTCATTCACAAAAAAAGTGAAGAAACAAAAACATATGTAACAGTCAACAAAACAAGTGCTTTAGTCAGAATCACCAGCTGTGATTCTGTCAGACCTATCCACTGGGTTTACATGAAGGAAGCAAGGAGAATAAGACTGTCTTTATGCACATCTTCCTCATTAAAAATGTAACTGATGTGCTAGTTATCATCTTCAGTTTTGTACTGAAATGTTAAGATCTATACTCTGTCGTGACAAGATCAGTATCAAGAAGTAGTTGCTTAGGTGCTGATTCACTGATTTATAGCTGTCTGTTTGGACAAGATGAGAACCTGGGAAAACCTTAAGCAGCACTGACCTCACTAGCTACTCACTGATTTTCAGTAACTGACCAGAAACAGTGAGACAGCCAGATGCTTGTGTACAACAGCCTGAAATGCAAGTAGATCAACTAAATTAAACCACTCTTTCTGTAATAAAAGTTCTAGAAAAAGAACAGAGAGATGTTTGAACTTTTTCAGATCGTAGCTGGTATCCACACAGTGGTAACTGATCCACATCATCCATACACTACAGTACCTATGCTGCAACCAAAACCGGCACAAACGGAAAACCATGAAAGCACCATGCACACAAACCTAAACATCACCATCCCAACAGTTCCATATATGTATATGGATATATATTATGCATGCATTTGAGATATTTCTCCCTGCAGTTTTAACAAAAACCTAACAATTGCCTGAATTTGACAGACACATTCAGACACATCCAAAACAGCTGAAGAGGAAGTATATTAAAAGATCATAAGGTTACAAATAATATTTAGACTGTTATATATTTATACCTACACTGGTTAAAGTTTCACTTAGAGAAGTTGAGCACAATTCATTACGCAAAAGCAAACATTTGATTAAAAAATTTAAATATGAGAATATTTAAAAGCAGAGCTTCCTACTCCTTCACTTTTTGCCATTTCCCCTATTACAGAGTGAAACTGTACCACACAAAAGGATAGGGGTGTCCTGGCTTCAATTATAACCAGGAACAAGAATAACAAGGTCGGAGCTGCAGAGCTTGATCCTGGCCCTGACTCAAGGGTCACTCCCACCTCACCAGCACATGGAGAGCCCTCAGTAGAACCACACCCATCTGCAAAGTGAACACATACGGGTTGGAGAAAGCTAAGCAACCCACTCATGCAAGCGCTCCTTATAGGCTACCAGTAAATCAAGAACATACGGCAGAAACTCAGTTCGTCATCTTCTGTCACAGCTAAGCAAATCTGGCTAGTAGTGGCTAGTCCCTCAACCTGTGGGGCCAAAATAATCAATATTACAAGACTATCAAGCTTAAGAAGACTCAAAATACATCGATAGTACACCAGTGATGATTTTTCTTCTCAAGCACTGACCAACAGAAAGAGGTAACACCCATTTTTCTCCAGAAACAGGTCCTTGTTGCCGTGCAACAGGAAAGCTCATCTTTTTTTTGAATTTCACAGTTGAAGTACATCACCAAAAGGAGCAAAGAACAGCAAGGGAAAAAAGAAGAGCAGCAAGAAAAGGTGATAATCAGCCAGTTAGCTGATGCCATTAAATGACTGCTGCCACTTTCAGAAACTAATTGAAGTAACAGAAATAACAGTAAATAAGAAAAAAATAAATGTGCATTCAATCGTTGTTTTCATCTACTGCCTTTAGCTTCTTACAATCCAAGAGAAATAACAAGAAGCCAAGGATGAGGAGTGTGAGGAGACAAGAACAGAGCAACTCCCAGTCCAAGCACAGACTGAGTACTGTCGCGTGCTCCTCCTCACGCACCCTTGCGAGGCTCCATGCACACACCAGTCTCCTCACTCAAGAAGCCCACTGGGTACATAATTCAATGCAAAGGCAACACATAATTTACTGTGCCAAAAGAAACTCACACAAATCTGTTTTCTTCTCCTCCAGAAGGCTTTGATAGATCAGTATACATCCAAAGTGGACTTTCCTTGGGTTTAATGTCTCTGTCCCACAGCAGCAGTAGGTTGGCAGATGTTAAGTGGGGGGAAATGGCCGATGCACCCTCCTGTCTTTTCAAAAAGGCACAGCAGACCCACAAGCCATTCTCCTCTTCCCTGTTTATTCAAAGACCACAGAGTTGTATTTTTTCAAACAATCATGGAAAATGCTCTCTTCTCACCTCCAACTCCCTGCCCTGAGAATCCATTCAGAAGAACATATTTTGAACAAATCTCTCTAAATGGCGTGACCAGCAGGTCGAGTGAGGTGATTCTCCACCTGTGCTTATCTCAGACCCCAGCTGGGGTACTGCATCTAGTTTTGGGGTACTCAGCCTAAGAAAGATGTGGACCTATTGGAGGGTTCCAGAGAAAGGCCATGAAGATGGTCAGAGGGCTGGAGCACTTCTATGAAGACAGGCTGAGAGAGCTGGAGCTGTTCAGCTTGGAGAAGAGAAGGCTTCAAGGGGACCTCACTGAGGCCTCCCAGTATTAAAGAGTGCTTGTAAATAAAAGGGAAAGCAGCTTTTTTAATGAGTAGTGAAAAGACAAGGGGGAAGAGTTTTAAGCTAAATGAGGACAGATTTAAATTAGATATTAAGAAGAAATTCTTTACTCAGAGTAGTGAGGCACTCTAACAGGTTTCCCAGAGAAGCTGTAGACATGCCATTCATCAGCATGTTCAAAGCCAGGCTGGATGGCCTTAACCAACCTCATCTAGTAGGTGGCATTGCTGCCTGTGGCAAGGGGTTGGAACTAGAAGATCTTTGAGATCCCTTCTAACCCAAACTAATATACGATAAATGTGAAGAAAGCGTCATCAAGTCGATAGCCAGTGTTTGCCAAGATATAGCCAAGTATCCTCTTTATACGATCTTCTATTTAAATAAAAGTAGGCACCCTTCAAAAATGCAGTTCAGACAGTGATCAAGGATTACATTCAAAGGACAAAGGGCCCTACAGCGTGAGATGAGAGGATATTCTTGTTTACTGGTGTTAGTACAAATCACCAAAACCAAAACTCAACTTTGCAGTCTCTAGCTGGAAGCACAGCCAGCTATCTCACCAGATTTCCAGTAATTTGAGCTAGACCTACTGGACAGATTATTTTGTTCGTTTGGCTGTTTCCAAAATTAAAGAGAAAGAGAATCAGAGAGGGAGAGATGAGAGTAATCCAGTATCAAACCGCAGAAATAAAAATCCCTCTTCAACTCTAGCTTTTGGCACAGCCTCTGAAAATCCTTATCCTACTCAAATGTCTTAGCTCATCTTTCATTTAAACATGATTGTGTTACAATTGTTCTTATTAGTGGTGGTGCGCTCCTTATTCACCTACAGCATGCTCTGCAGAGTAGGTTTGATGAAAAGCAAAGTTTCTTTACGCTCACTTTTCCCTTTCTAAATCCAAAGCCTTGTTTGGCTTTACACATCACAAGTCTGACACATTCACACACTTAAGCTATGCAGTTCTTACATACTCTCCCTTGTGGTTCAGCTGTTTCCAACACAATGGGAATCCAGTTACCAAGGCCAACAAAGTCTCACTTTTCCCTTTGCATTGTCATATCCTCCCTTCTTTAATAAAACAAATTATTCCTCAGCAAAAAGCAGAAAAAGCACAGTTCATACTCACTAGCCCAAAAGTATTCCATATTTCCAAGCAAAGTAGTACAAACTGATTGGTGGAAATGAATATTTAATACTGTTTCATCCAAGGCCAAGCTTCACACTGAGAATGATCACGCTATTTTCAGAATGTGCCATATTTCAATGCTTTTCAAATTTTATTGCAGATCAGCAGATTCAGGTTTTCTGTACCTGCACACGGCCAGTGGCCCTTTGGTGGCCCTTTAAAATGTAACAGGGCTGTTGTCGCTGTTAGTTGCCATGGACTAATGAAAAATATGAAC
This sequence comes from Falcunculus frontatus, assembly GCA_013398115.1. Classification (NCBI taxonomy): domain Eukaryota; kingdom Metazoa; phylum Chordata; class Aves; order Passeriformes; genus Falcunculus; species Falcunculus frontatus. The sequence goes on from VZRV01005810.1 coordinate 490,974, forward strand.
AGTCTAGTTGCATCCCACAGATCACAGCAAACCCAGCATAATCATTTATCTGGCTTTAGTTACAATCAGCTGCTCTCTTGTTAATGGCCTCAGTCTCCCCCTTCTCATGTGAGTAGGTGCTACCTGGTCTGTGTCATGTCATCATCATTTTGGGCAGTAAGATGGAGAAAGAACAAAGCATCTAGGCCAGGACTGATGCCACACAACCCATCTTGGGTGAAAAGCTTGACATTATTGAGATAAAAGGAAAGCAAATAATCTGTATGTAAGCCACGTTAGTGCCCAAAATTAGCAGTGTACACGAAAAACTACTCTCATTTTCAAGTATGACAGCAACCCCACACACCATCCCATCTTGATCTAAAAGCCCTGTATGCCAAATAGCTCCACCGCAACTACTTGAAACGAAGCTGTACTACTGCCCCCATACCTTTCTCCTTTATAAAGCTAATTTTGTAACTCAAAGTATTTTCTTAAAAAAACCCAAAAACCTATTCTTTAAAATTGCAATTAAACCAATACTTCTGTGAGGTCAGAATTTTTAAAGTAAGGTCAGGCACAGGGGCTATACAGAAGGTCATTTTTGGTGATGGCAACTGTGCCACCTTCAGTCACCCATGCTCCCAAGTCAGTAGGTTTCCAAACTCTAGCAAACTCGCTCTTCCATACTCATTTAGAGGTTGGTGGAAAGATCCCTAATAACTTCCTAGATCTTAAACTTTACATTATAAGAAGTAATCCAGCACGTACAACAGTATTCCCGATTTTTTCAGCCCTTTAGGAGTGATTAGCATATCTTGTAGGAGTAGTTATTAATGCTAATGCACATGTGATTTATTTTTAGCACGGTAATTGCCATTGTCAAACGACGTCGTAAACCACATTCGCTTTGCAGAGCTTATGTGCAGTCACGTTGACCAAGCCATGCCTCCACACAAAGGATAATCCAAAGGTTTGCCCAACTGGGCAAAGGGGTGTAGGAGCACCATCACTTTGAAAGGAACTGCTACTCTGATATGGAAATGGTGGTATTTTGAACATAGCCTGCACTCCTAGTCTGAAACAGCAGCTTTTATCTCTGGTCTGGTAGACGCCACAAAATACTCCTGGGGTCAGGTAATACAGTGCGTGAAGTGAAACATAAATGCCACATAAGATCCTCAAGAGCCACTGGAAAAATACACTGCCAATAAAAATATTCTGCTGAAATAACAAAGACATTGAAAACAAACACAGAAAGCTGTTATATTAATATTATGGGTTTGACTTAAGAATAACAAAAGGAAGTTCAGAGTTCAAAATTCTGAAACTGCTATTTCAGGGGTCTCAAATACAGACAACACACCACAGCAAACACGTAACGAGTGGACGCCTACCTGTTGCTAATCTTGGGCAGCTTTGTCACCAACTCTCAGACCTTTTGCCTTACGATTTGCTTTAACACAGTGCTCTCCAGGGAGCAATTTAGGATTTATTACAGTATCTGCGTCCAAGTGTGACACCATGGCTTCCAACAGCAGCCACACAGCCATTGTTAGAAAGAGTATGATTGCTCAAAATGTCAATAGCCATGGAACAAGAAAGCCAAATTCAGTTAGTATTACTGCAATGTTTAATATTAACTAAAACCAAAATCTAACTGAAAAAATAAATTGCATTTCTGCATAAAAATACTGCAAATAGCATGTGGGATGGGGAACTAACACACCTAATTCTATCATTTTAAGTTATCTAAATTTGAGATGACACACAAACCAAATTCAGGAAAAAGAATTCAGCAAAGTCAAATTTAGACCAAAAAAAGCTTCATCTCTTTAACTCAAAAAAACTATTTTTCTCACAGTAAAAATAACAAACCTATAGCATGAGAATAACCTAACCACTGCATCCATTCAAACTTTTTGGCATCTAGATTTTTAAAATCCCTTTCCCCATCTGTGTTCAACTTTTCCTAATTGAGAAGACGAAGAGCTAGCTCACCTCACCTTCACAGTTAAGGACATGTTCAGCTGAACAGAAAGGAGAGAGGCCATAAAACCAGGAATCTTTATTTGAAAGCATATACAGTTTTTGGCTGATACACAGGGGATGCCTACAGCTGAAAAGCTCTCATTAACATTTGGCTGGAATTACTGTGAAGGTATCCAAGGAAATGGAAATAATCTCAAAGAAGGAGATAGGTCAAGAAAAGTGAGAGGAGGAGGAGGGAAAGGATTAGCTTCAATGGAGTTTATCATCTGAGGAATCTTTTATTCAGAGAGTGTGTATCTGTGTATAGGAGAAGCACTGAGTTAAAATCTCAGAAGTCATTCTTTTAAAGGTAAGCAGTAGTCCAGGAAGGTAAAAATGATAACTACTTCATGACCAATTCCATCTGTCTTTTGTACATCTCTTATTAAACTGAAAACTGAAGTATTTCATATTTGAAAAAGGATTTTTGAAGTCAGGTAGCAGAATGAACATATAACTTGCAGCCTTTTATACTTAACACATAACCCTGAGAAAAAGCTTTCTGTTGGTATCCTCCACCTTGTCTGAGCAGTTAAACACACAGGTTGTTCCAAGGATTGCACCACTGATATTCTAATTGCATTTGGGACACCACAGGTTGCTCACTATCACAAAACTAAAATACTGGACTACTTCAGAACCACCCACGCAATTTACAGACATGCAGGAAAGCACACAGTAAGCAATTACCCATCTTTGACTGTGGTGGTTTCATTGCCAAAAGTGGCTTAACAGCTACTAGACAACATCCCACAAAAAGAAAGATAGCAATCAATAACATAGTGTGCAGATGGCATTTTCATCTATATGACCCACATCAGCACTCTTTTAAAAACAGTGCAGCTGAAATGTCAGTCCTGCAGTAAGATGTACTTAAAATCAGTATTTGATAGCAGAGGTTATTTGAAACCATGAGCACTTATCTATAAAAAATCAAAACTAAGGAAAAATAAGAAAGTAGGGACAAGATACCAGGCCATTTGGAAACCTAGAGCAGGAAGGTCCTGGGGAAAAGAAGACAGCTTTAGAGAAAGAGGAATAGGGAATGGTTCTGAAACAACAGCAGTTCTTGTAAAATTCAAAAACCTTTGAGGGCCAGAAGAGATGGGGAGTTAATGAGAGTTAAAGACTGAGCCAGTAAAAGATTTAAGAAGCCCAGGATAAAGTGTCTTGTTATAATCAAACTTTGACCCAGAGGCTTCTGATCAGGTGTCTGAAAGCTAAAAAACTCAACAACAATAACAACAAAGACAAAAAAACTAGCACAAACCCATAGGTTTAGATAGAAGAAAATACATTAAACATATTCCCACAAAGGGTTTGCATGAAATACAAAAGAAAATAAAGTATGGCAGCACTATCAAAGAGAACATCACACATTTGTCAACAGAATCATTTTTCAGACATAGCCTGAACCTTGGAGGTTTAAATGAAAGATCTGTTCTACCAACAATATTATAATGAGTACAGTCATTAACTCTTCCTAATACTTAGACTGCCTCTTAAAGGCTTTGTGGTTTCTAAACCAAACATCAATTGGGATGTCATTAAAAGAGCAAGATTAAAGTTTATGAGAATGAAACTAAATATAAGAACACTGAAAAAATGGTGAAAATACATGTACCCTGCAGACTCTCTTCTTAATTTCAAGATTTTATAAAAGCACAAAGGATCTCAAGTCACATTTTCTACCCTTAAGCAGAATTTATCTGGCACTTGTGCTTCTTTTTTTTTTTTTTTTTTTTTTTTTTTTTTTTAATCAGTCATCTCTTCCTTGTTTGATTAGCTGCCAAGAAGTTTCAATCCTCAGCTTTAAAACAGTTGTCTGGACTAGAACAGGCAAACAAAAAAACCCCCTCTGAATTCATTAGGATAACATCTGAATAACACTAAAACAAAAAAACCCCACACTCTTCAATGCAGTTACAAGTAAAATAATAAGTTTGTGGGGAAAGAATGAATGCAACATTACCAGCCATATCACAACAATACTCACTCCTTGCTTACACTCTGATGACCCTGTTTCAAAGTTCATCAGGAAAATAAGTAGAAACAAATGGCTTTAATAATAAACTCCTGATCTATTTTCCGTTATAGTGGACAGACTCCGAATGGTACTACAGAGGACTAGCTGATGCCCTAAGAGAAAAAAAAAGCCTGGAATAGCTTGGGGAAATAGCAAGAGAGGATCATGGTACTCAAGAACACCAGCACAAAGCAAGCTAATTATGATTTTAGTCTGAAAGAAATGCAAAACTGTTTAAAAGTAAATATTCAAAGCAGTACATAATGGGCCAATCAAGCTCATATTTAGAGTTCAAAGCTCAGAGATCAAATGCAGTTAAATATTTCTAGGAACAGGAAGACTAATTTTTTGCACTTAAGAACAAATAAAACATATATGTTTCAAGACATCAGCCATCCAATATCTATCAAATAAATAGGTTCACTAGGCTCTCAGTAGGTACTCAGTATAGGTTATAGAATCATAGGATGGTTTGCATTGAAAAGGACCTTAAACATCATCTAGTTCCACCTCCCTGTCATGGGCAGGGGCACCTTCCACTGCACAAGGCTGCCCAAAGCCTCATCCAACCTGGCCTTGAACACTATCCAGAACTTCTCTGGGCAACCTGTCCCACTGCCTCACCACCTTCACTGCAAAGAATTCATTCCTAAAATCCAATCTAAACCTACCCTCTTTCAGTTTAAAGACATTCTCCCTTGTCGTATCACTACAGGACCTTGTAGAAAGTCCCTCTCCAGGTCTCTTACACCCCGTTTAGGTACTGGAAGGTGCTATAAGGTCTCCCTGCAGGCCTCTCTTCCCCAACCTGAACAACCCCACTTTGTAGCCTGTTTACAAAGGAGAGGTGCTCCACCTTTGTGGCCTTCCTTTGGACTCTCTCCAACACGTCCTTCTTATGCTGGGGGCCCAGAGCTGGATGCAGTACTCCAGGTGGGGTCTCACAGGAGCAGAGCCTGTCAGGGTCCCTCTGGATGGCATTCCTTCCCTCCACGTGACACAGCTCCATGTCATCAGCGAACTTGCTCAGGGTGTACTCGATTCCACTGTGCATGCCACTGACAAAGATGTTGAACAGTGCTGGTCCCATTACCAACATTTGAAGAACACCAGTCATCACTGGTCTCAACTAGGGCACTGAACCATTGACTGCAACTCTTCGAGCAAGACCACTCAGCCAATTCCTTATCCACTAAGTGGCCTGTCCATCAAATCCATGTCTCTCCAGTTTAGAGAATAGGATGTTGTATGTGACTTTGCTGAATGCTTTGCACAAGTACAGGTAGACAACGCCAGCTGCTCTTCCCTCACCCACCAACACTGGAACCCCATCACAGAAGGCTACCAAATTTTTCAGGCACCATTTGTCCCTAGTGAAGCCACATCAGCTATCATCAATGCCCTCCTGATTTTCCATGTGCCTCTGCATAATTTCCAGGAGGATCTGCTCCATGATCTTACTGGGCCACCAAGGTAAGACTGACTGGTATGTAGTTCCCTGGGTTATGTTTCCCCACAGTGAAAGTGAAAACTTCACCAGAATGCCACACCTTCTCAGATTCAATGGATAGTGGTTTAGCAACTTCATCGCCAGTTCCATCATGACTCATGGACGTATCTCATCAGGTCTCATGGATTTGTGAACCTTCTGGTTCTTTAGATGGTCTCAAACCTGATCTCCTACAATAGGCAGTTCTTTATTCTCTCTGTACCTGCCTCTGCCTTCTGCACCTTGGGTGGTATGGCTGGAGCATTTGCCATTTAAGACCAAGGTAAAAAAGTCATTGAGTACCTCAGTCTTTTCCATATCTTGGGTCTCCAGGTCTCCTGCTTCCTTACGTAGAAGGCCAACATTTTCCCTAATCTTCCTTTCATCACTGATGTACCTCCTGAAGCTTGTGTTGTCCTTGACATTCCCAGCCAGATTTAATTCTGTCAGGGCTTTAGCTTTCCTAACCCAATTCCTGGCTGCTCAGACAAATTCCTTGTACTTCTCCCAGCTTACCCATCCTTGCTTCCACCTTCTGTATGCTTCTTTTTTGAGTTTGAATTTGTTCAGATGCTCCTTGTTCATCCATGAAGACCTCCTGGTGCTTTTGCCTGACATCCTTTTTTTGGGGATGCATTGCTCCTGAGCTTGAAGAAGGTGAACCTTGAATATTAACCACCTTTTCTGGGCCCCTCTTTCCTCCAAGGCTTCATTCCATGCTAGTCTACTAAGCAGGTCCTTGAAGAGGCCAGAGTCTGCTTTCCTGAAGTCTAGGGTAGAAAGCTTGCTGTGCATCCCCCGGCTGCCCCAAGGACCTTGAATTTCACCAGTTCTTGGCCACTGCAGCCAAGGCTGCCCTTGAGCTTCACATTCCACACCAGCCCCTTCTTGTTGGTGAGAACAAAGTTCATCATAGCACTTCTCCTCAATGGCTCCTCTATCACTTGGAGAAAGAAGTTATCAACACATTCCAGGAACCTCCTGGAGTGCTTCTGCCCCACTATTTTGTCCCTTCAACAGAAAATGGGATGGTTGAATTCCCCCCCTGAGGACCAGGGATTGTGAACATGAGGCTTCTCCTGTCTGTCTATAGAGGGCCTTGCCTACTTGGCCTTCCTGCTTAGGCAGCCTGTAGCAGACTCCCACTACAACGTCCTCCCTTTAATCCTGACCCACGAACTCTGTGCTGTGTCCTCACCCACCCCTAGCCAGAGCTCCATGCACTTCAGCTGGTCATTGACTGTAGGGCAACACCCACTCCTTGTGTCCCCTGCCTGTCCTTCATAAGGAGCCTGTATCCATCCATTCTAGTCATAGGACCCATCCCACCATGTCTTGTGTAAGTGGCCAGCTCCTGGCAGGTCTTGGCACTTCCCTGGGATTTCCCCATTTCAGGAAACCCCCCCTGTATGCTGTGATCCCCCACTCTGCTGTGGAACATACCTGCATCACTTCAGTAATCCCTCTAAACCACCTGGCATCAGCTACTGCAGATCAATGACATTAGTTACCACTTTCTTCTATGCACAAAAGAAATACCAAGTACCTGTATTTTGCTATAAGCATAAAAGTTCCTATAAACCAACCCACTTGGGGCCCTTGTTTTCAGTGCTTGCTGCCAACATTAAAAAAAAACCCAACCAAATCTGAATGACCAAAACAAAGCATAAAGAGCAGTTCCGAGAGGCAAAATGGGTCAAACCCATTAAGACTGCACATGGCTTTCTGCAGTACTTGACTGGACTTACAGAAGTCTATCTAATCGATTAGAAGTGGATTTGCCTGCAAAAATGATACTGGAACTGGTCACAGACACCTACAGACCTACATATGCACATGGCACCTTTAAGCAACTACATGTCATCGTCAGCCAAGCTGGAACTTGTCAGCTTCAGAGCAAACAGTCTCATGTGTCTACTCCAGCCCCCATCCAGCAGTTGCAACTTGTAACATAGATCATTTTGACAATCTATCTCACAACAAATGGTTGAGTTTCCTTGCAATGCAACTGGGCATCAAGCTGTCAAAACAGCCCAGGACTTGCTGTTTGGAAGTATCTGATGCAGACTTGCCACCAAACCCATGTATCACGGAAGAACTCTCCTTTACATAGCTGAGAATTAACAAGGAAGGGGAAGATGTTATTTTCAAGATTAAGCTGTCAAAATTATTTTAGAGAATCCTAGAGCTAAGTGCAGGTCTGGTCCTGAGGGGTGTGCTCGTATAAACTGGCCTAGACTACACACAGGTCTCCATTCCCAAATTAATTAATGTAACATTTTGTACCCCAGATAATCCTTCATACCCATGTGGTTGAGTTCAGATGCTCCTTGCAGCTGCCTGTAACAAAGTAACTTGGAATACCCTATTACGTACAGAATATGCCTTGAGGCTGTATGGATTTTCTTGTCTAATATTTCCCGGAAGGTGCAGGAACACCATACTTGCACCTTACAGAACTAGGGACTTCCCAGCTTTGTGATGCAGATCTTCTCTTGAAAAAAAAGAAAAGAAAAAAAAAAAAGGGAGAAATAAAAAAATCCACAAAAAGCACACTGATTTATGGTTTTGAGTTAAATGAGAATGTGGATGTGGTTTATGAAGGGAACACGGCTGCATGTAGACACCTTTAATACTAAAAGTTGAAAAGAGTTCTAATGTTTTCACGTGGAGAAACATGCCCAATACTTGAAGTTTGGAACAAAGCTAGGAGCAAATTTAAAACAGTAGGAAGAATCACACTTCCCACAGCACAGGCAACCCTAAGGTGGTTAACCCACAGTCACACAGCAAGCTTCTGGCACATTCAGAAAGAGCAAATGTTCTCCCAAGCCTTAGATCAAGGCATTCATCACAAGCTCATCCCCTCTTTCCAAACATGGCCTTTTGGTACTTGTTTTGAGCCTCAAAAGTCTCAAAACAAAAGTATATGCTTTCTTCTGACACAAGAATTAATTACATACTACCTTACACTAGAAAAAGCATCGTGTTAACTAGTAATGATGAATAAAATAGGTTTCCCTTCCCTAAAGCCACTTTAACCTCATTACAAAGTATCTGGCTCAAATAAAATGGAAAATTCTCCCCTCTGATAAAAACAGCATTCATTTTGAGCAACTAGTATGAAGACATACCTGTCTCTCACTTCATATATTCCCTCTATAATGACCATACTCTTCAATGACTTAAAAAAACCCAGTAGCACATCCATAAAACACAAAAACAAGTAAACACATTCGAGGAAAAAAAAAACCCAGCCATTAGTCTCTCTCTTTAGAATTGATTTTACTACAGATTACAACAAGAACTAATTTATTTTCAGTGTGAGCTTAACCACTATTATACTGCAATAACATAACAGAGCCTTACCTTGGAGCTGTTGCTATTCATCCTTCCAGTTTCATTCACTACAGGCAAATGTCTCATATAGCTCACACTCTCTAGTGGGAGCTAGCTACAATCAAAAACTCTGAAATATGAAGCACAAAGCTCTGTTTTATTCATGGTGCTTTTGTTTGCCAATTAATTCGAAAGCAATTTTTACAGTGGGAAGAGTAGCGTGGCTTGGTTAAGCTGCCCTCTTAGACTACACAGTAAAAGAACAGAAGCATAACCCCTATGTAACTAAAAAAAATAACATATAAACAACTGCAGTTCGCAAAGTATCAAAGCCTTTGGTGCCATTCTACACTCACAACCTATACACCGGTGTAACTTTATCCACTCTGCAGGGATGATGTCATCTTCTCCAAGAGCTTTTAAGTGAAATAAGAAACTGGTTCTTTCAACAAGCAAGAAGGCCCAATCCTTGTGTTTGGCTTTCATAGAATCATAAAATCATTTAGGGTGGAAAAGACCTTTAAGATAATCAAGCCTAACCATTAACTGTAGCACTGCCAAGTGAACCCCTAAACCATGTCCCCAAGTGCCACATTTACACATCTTTTAAATACCTCCAAGAATCATGACTCTACCACTTCCCTTGGCAGCTTGTTCCAAAACCTGACCACCCTTTCCATAAAGAAATTTTTCCTAATATCCAATCTAAACCTCCCTGATGCAACTTGTGGACATTTTCTCTTGTGCTGTTATCTGGGAGAAGAGACTGATTCCCACCTCACACTCCTATCAGGCAGTTGTAGAGAGTGATAAGGTCTCCCCTGAGCCTCCTTTTCTCCAGGCTAAACACCCCCAGCTCCCTCAGCTGCTACTCATAAGACTTGTGCTCCAGACCCTTCACCAGCTCCGCTGCCCATCTCTGGACATGCTCCAGCACCTCAATGTCTTTCTTGCAGTGAGGGGCCCAGAACTGAACACAGAACCCAAGGTGTGGCTTCACTAGAGCCAAGTACAGGGGGACAATCACTGCCCTGGTCCTGCTGGCCACACTATACATGATACAAGCCAAGTGCCATTGGCATTCTTGGCCACCTGGGCACACACAATGGCTCATGTTCAGCTGCTGTCAACCAGCACCCATAGGTCCTTTTCCACTGGACAGTTTTCCAGCCACTCTGTCCCCTGTGCTGTAGTGCTGTCCCCCAGCCTGTAGTGCTGCCTGGGCTTGTTGTGAGTAAAGGGCAGGACCCAGCACTTGGCCTTGCTGAACCTCATGCAGTTGGCCTTGACCCCTCAATTCAGACTGTCAAGACCCCCCTACAGAGCCTTCCTACCCTCCAGCAGATCAACACTCCTGCCCAACTTGAAGACTACGTAAGTCTTCAAACTTACTTAGGGTATACTTGACCACTCATTCAGATCATCAGTAAAGATATCAAGCAGGACTGGCCCAAATAATGAGCCCCGAGGAACTCCACTTGTAACTGGCCACCTACTGGTTTGTAACTCCATTCACCACCGCTGTCTGAGCTCGACCACCCAGACAGTTTACCCATTATTTTTTCAGTGCACACAACTGTCCCCTCTTGAAACACTAGTCCTTCTCTATTTATAAAGGGGCAAAACAAGGACTGAGTATTGGGGATGCATTCAAATGGCAGTCTGTGAAAGAGGAGACAGTTTTGAAATTCTCCACAGGTGCTTTGCTGTTGTAGTTGGTCGGTGCACAGCCATGGAAACCCTGGGCACCCAGGTGCATTCCTGTGGCCATGGATACTCACTCTTCTCCTGCCTGAAGTGCCTCCGGACGACCTTTCACTTCCAGAGCAAAAAATAAATTTAAAAAAATAAAAAAAAAAAAAGGCAAGAGGCAACATTCAAGCCCAACCTGGCAGTGGTCCAAAGGAAAAAAACCCAAACAAAATACAAGCCAACAAACAAAGATCCACAGATTGGAAAACTGCTGACAACCTAAGTAGCAGGAAGTTTTTGATGATCCAAAAGCCATTGTGAAGCCCAATTTAAAAGAAAACAACAGCTATGGTTGCTCAGCTTGGCCAGGCAAGGAATAGCTGACTCAATCATCCTAAAACAGGAGAGGAATGAACCTTTTTCTAATGCATGAAGAATATTCAAAGTAAGAAATTAAAAATACAGTTTTCCCCATAAAAAACAAAATAAAACAAAACAAAAAAAAGAAAGCCAAAAAAAACCCTGAAAAAAATCAGAAAATATTTTCACTAAGTGTCAGCTCAGTGCAAAAAGCAACTGTGGATGCAAGACCTTCCTAGTCTTCCTTTATTTTGAAAATGATACTTTAATTTCTGCAGCAGAGGCATTCCAGGTTGGGCTTTTTGTGTCCTTTTTTTCTGAAGCATTTCATTGCTCTTCGCTGGTAGAGCAAACATCCTGCTAGTTATTATGTTTAAATACATGCTTCAAACAGTTTTCAGGTTATTTGGTTTTAGACAGAGAAATAAGCCCCAGATGTTTCACTGAGAAGGTTTTCCACTAGGAAATTCATGGCCCTTCCAGATGTCTCAGATATCTAATAGTCCAAACTTATTTTTTTCTTCATGACAGGCATGAATATGTTCTTTCCAACAAGTTGCTTATGAGATTATTATAAATGTATCCATAGGCTATAGGTGCAGACTGCACCAGATGGATTTGGGAGTATTTCAAAGAGTGAGCAGCAATTAAATCTTCCTAGTCCTTGCCTCTTAGAAGTGTTTTGCATGTCTAAATCCTTGTTTGGCATACTACAGCAAGCAAAATCTGACAGAAAGAATCTAATTAAAAAATACATCATCTCTATTTGTAATTACATGAAGTAGGTCAAAATGAGAGCTGGTTTTCATTTCTGTAAACTTTGGACAGTCTTGTAGCTTTAATGATGTGTAGACCTATCTTTTAGGTAGTAAGATGCAGAACCCTTGATGATCATGTTATTTCAGTAGCCAAAATTCATCTCTCTCTCTGCTTTTCCTTATTGATAGGTAACTTCTGGATGTCTTGCGAGCAATAACTGCTGCCATTTCTCCCCACTTTTGCTAACACTGTCTCTGTACCCAGTTATCAGCCACCTTCCCTCTCAAATTGTTTGTCATGTTAACATGATCCAGTTAAGCTATCAGAGAGTGCCCTGACATTCAGGCCTCAGAGTTCCTACTTCTATTTCAGACCTGAGGAAAGGCTCACCATCTAAGAAAAAAACCCCTACTTCTCTTTGCAGCTTTGTCTTTTTTTCCCGAGACAGTGGCACAAGAATTCTAAACAAGCAATACTGGGAAGAAAAGTTAATACCACAAGCTTTTTTTAAACAGGAAATATGTCAGCTGTCATCTTGGGAAGCACTATACAAGACCAGGTTTGCAGGTTTATTTAATGTACTCTTGTTGGATTTTTCTGGCAGCACCACCTCCTACTCCCCATGGATATACAGGCACAATTCCCGAAGAAGATAGTGGGACTCTACGTGGCCACCTGTAGGAAGACACAGATTTTGCACACAGATTTCTTGGACAGCCATAAAAATATATTCAGAAATATCAAGCAGGAAGAGATGAAGGTCGTGATTTTTAGGCAGCAAACAAAAAAGTGTTTTCCTCAGTGAAACAGGAGTCAGGTCTCTATCATACTTATGGTTATACACCAACTTCTCATTCACACCATAAGCACAGTTCTTCCATAAATCTCCATGGAATCATCTTCAATACCTCCTGAATCTCAGAGCAAAGCAGAAAGCTCTGCCAACACAGTTTACAAGGATTTGCTCAGAGTATCTTCAGAGCTAGAGCTCTGAAGGCAGTCTTGTCTCAATTAGCTGTTTTTCCTGAAGACACTGAGAGAAGATAATGTTTAACTCATTTATACTTTTTATAAGACCAAAGGTACAAAACTGTCTCTTGAGCTGCACTAACAAAAATTTTTAAATCTTGATTTTACATTCACTGGAGCACAAAACACTTCTAGTAAGAGAATTAAATCTATGAGATTTCTCTTCTTCTCTCTCCTTTTCCAATTAGACATAGTGTTTATGATTCGAAATTGCATTATGCTTATAACAAGAAATTGCACTGATGAGTAACTGGATGAGTAACTGCAAGCCCTATGCACCAATAGAAAAGTTAATAGACACAATTCATTTGTCCTGACTGCCCTTCCAGAACCATATGAAAATATTGATTACTAGTGAATAAATAGTCCTTCTTTAGAAACCACTTATTAAATAATTGGGGTGGGGGATTGTAAACAGCCTCAGGCATAGATCTGTGGTCAATTTCTACTATACTTTGCAATTATTACATAAGTGGTAACTTTGTCCTCACACTGGAGGGGAACCACAACTGAAAGTCCATCACTGAAAACAAAAGCCAAGAATGCTGCAAATACATGATAGACAGAAATTCTGCAAGTGAAGCTTTGCAATTTAAACTTATGTTGGATCTCTCAACCCCAGCATTAGGCTCCCCTCATTAGCTTTGACAAACAGCGGATTAAAGATTTCAGCTGTTGGGCATATGTAGTAGTTTTTTTATCAGTACTTTCTCAGCACTGAGATGGTCTAAAATGCAAAAATACTTGTATGCATTAATGGCCCTGTGAGCTGCAGTGGTAGTAGAGTTCCCTGCTGAGCAAAGGCAACCATTCAAGCATGGGTGACAAAAATAGGTCTCAGACACACAGTCTGGTGAGACACCAAACCAGAAAACTGATTCCACAACACAACAACAAGGCTTACACAGCACAGAGGGTCCCATTGCAGAAATGCATATGAGAAAACCTCAGTATATAACTGCATAACATGCCAAAGGCTAACCCAGGTATCCATGCTTCCCTCCCACTACAGCCCTGGTTGGAATTTAGATTCAGGTAACACAAGTCAACTTGAGAACAGTGGTACATTTCACATAAAACATTCAAGAGATTCTTTTCCCTGGTCATAGACCTTTTTGGTACACTATGATCATCTTTCAAAGAGTGTAATCAAGTCATTCTGCAACTTCCACTCCAGAAAGATCAGCCCTGATTGCTAAACAACGGTGTCATGATGACAAGCTGACCCTGCTATGGCCTGAAATCTCAACAGGATGTGAAGAGAAAGGAATCTATGTTCATTACTAGCTACGGCTGATTTTCTGCTGGGAGGGTTTTTGGTTGACAAACCACTCGGCTAAGTTACCCTTAAATATGTCCAGCTTCACATACCTCTGTATTCTTTGCTAGCATTTCATTTGTTTGCAAACCTAAAACAATATAAAAAATGCAACAAATTTCATGTAAAGCCTACAGCAGTTGTTGGATGACTATTATTATAAGCCTAAATGATGGTCTGTGACAAAACAATCATTGCAATACCAAATAGGGGTATTCACTTTTTCCAGGAAAAAGAAAAAGCAGGTTCAATAGACAAGTATAAACCAGAAGCAGCTTATTCTTATATTATGAATACTGAGTAATTTGACAGCATGATCAAAAGCCACTAACAAAAAGGGTAACAGACAACAGAAGTACATAATCACAAGAAAAAGCAGAAAAAAGCATGCATCCAGGCACTAAATGTTCATTCAATAACCAAATGATATCTACAATATATTTTTAAAAAGTACTTTGGGTTTGGATAGTAAAACAATTACTGTAATGTACACAAGGATAGTGTTACCACAGAGAAACTTACTGTTTAAGCCATTATTTTACTACAAAGAGCTCTCGGAAAAATACCATTTGAGAATCCAGCTGAGCTGCATATTAAGGCCATACTCACGGCTCAGTACGTCACTATATCCAATTCATGATGATTCAAACTTGCAAGAAAAATGTCTCCTCTGACCCATATCTAGAAAAGCTCAGTGGTTTTTTTTTCCTCAGTTATCAGTGGAGATAACTAAGCAAGTAGGAAAATGGCTTTCAAGTACCAGTCCTTCACCACTGTGCTATGGAGACACATAGGAAAATACTAAAAGTAATTATTGTAAGATCTGGAGTCAAAGTTTTAGCCAGCACTGTGTCATCAAGAGCATGAAGAAAATATCCCCACCTTTTGACAACTGTCTTGTTACAATCTGTTAAATAAGACTAAATTTAACTAAAATATATTTGCGCTGAGAGAACCTTACATATCTAGAATCTACATATGTCACTACATATGCCAACATGTGTTCCTTCAACAGCAAGTATTCTGCAAACAAATATCTTCCCATCATTCACTTTCTATGGTCTCTCCCAAAACCTGAAGGTAGCTCAAAAAATCTTGTTCTCAAATCAAAAGTTTAATTTAATATGATATTTTTATCTAGGTTCCCATTTATATGTTCCTTCTTTACTTTCTTCACTTTAAATGCCTTCAATTGAAAAGCAAAAATATATACTGCTTTTTAAACCAAGGTCTTACTCATTAATATAATTTCAAATATCAGCAACATTCTCACAGGAAACATGACAGTTAGAAGACTCTTAAGCCCATTAAAAGAAGTACATCCCAAAGGGAAGTCTCATTAATACCTTCCCTGTGTGAATGACAGAATTCAACATTTCAAAACCAGAGTGACTGCAGCTTGCAGCATGGGTCATATTGTCAAACATCACCACTGTCCTGTATGTTGGATTTCTATTTTTAATACAGATGTGGAATGGTCCACATTTAACAGTGACAGCCCTCTCCTTAGCAGTGAGGAATGGAGATGTAGATCCCTTCAGGCAAAGGAAACTGAATGTTGGTAAGAGCCCTGTTCAAAAATCAACTGCTTAAGCAGATACTGACATGACTATAGTGACAAATTCTGTAAAACTTTTCATCCCAAAAACTCTTCCAACAAGCATTCAACTACTTTCAAACACATGAGGTTTACACTTGAGACAAAACAGTCCATCTAGATACAGTTTTATTGCACTAACTGGGCATTTTTAGTACATTTGACTAGCATATTAAAACCATGGCTTAAACATGTTTCACCTAATATACAGTAAAAAGCCAGTTCTCCTCACAGCAACTTTAGACACTTGCTGCTCTGACACTGATGAGACCATGATGTAAATATAATTTTTCCTCCAGGCAAATAAAACAGCTGGATACCAACTCATTTGTGAAATGAGTTGTGAAGGTTTTCTCAGGGGCTGGCTGAAGTATAAAAGTTAGTTCAGGGAAGTTGGATAGACTTCCAAAGAAGAATTTAAAGACAGCAAAATAATTCCCCTGCCTCCAAATCATAAAATAATAGATTAAGTACAAACTACCTTTATCCTGAACCAGAACAAAACAAGATGCCAATAAAAGACTGCTCATCAGCTTAGTACTTTGTGTTGTACTACTCTATAAGACTATGCTAAAGTCCTAATATAACACTCAAAGGAAAACTACATAAACAAAACATTAACGCTAGAATCTGCAGCAGTAGTGTTGGTATTTAAAATTCATGCCAATTTTGCCATTAGGAGACATACAACTGAAATGCTTCTCCTGGAATCCCAGGAACTGCTCTCCTCTACCAGCCCACTTGCTCCTGCACCCAGAGAGACAACGGTCCATGCTCCAAAACCTCTCTGGGAAGATGAAATGGCTATTTTCCAAGACTTGATACAGGAAAGAAAATGTGTTTTGCATTATTCATTTCATACATCTATACAAACACAGATGTACATCCGAGGGTGAGGTAGGCTTTGTCTGTATTACAAGGGTTTTGTTTGGTTCTTCCTTTTGGTCTAGCATAGTAGCTCTACCAGTTCTGCCCTTCTATACCGACGGGCTTCAAAGCCTCAACTCTTCTTTACTTCAAACGGAAGCTCTTCACTCAGTGACCTCAAAATATTAACAAATCATCTTTATGTGACCCACTGCAAGCACCTCTGCAACCAACAGTAAGCGTTTCCCAACCGTAACCCAGGAATACGAGCAGGAGTACACAAGGCTTTTAATATTAGGTTGTACTGCACAGTTTAAAGGTAACTTCATTACTTGCTTATCCTTTTGTTAGGACTGGAGGTTACACCCCCATCCCTTCCATAGATGGCCCTCTAGAAATTGATTCTGAGAATCAAGCAATTAAAATGCTATTATGGATTTTAAATAGCCCTTTTCTTGAAAAAGAACACACTTTTCTTCCTCTTTTACCTGTAGTGCAAGAAAGGAGCAGGCCCTGGTTACTCAAGACAGTTGTTCCATGCACAAAACGCCCATCACCATGGTGTCACCCATCAAGAGTAACAAAGCAGTTACCATCAATGGCCAAAATCTGTCTCCTTGAGGAGGCTGACTCAAAGTGACCCACAAACCCACATCAGTTTTAAGCTGAGCTTGTGCCTTCTGATAGAGCACAGGATGCAATAGTGAAAAGCAGAAAGGGGATGGGTAGGAAGAATGAGACATGGCACAAACCATATAGCCTGCTTTGCTACACAGGCCTTTGTAATTGCCCAAACACCTCCATGTGTTTGTATAAACATTCTGTGGCTGGGGATTTGCACTCACCTCCCTTCTCCACAAGAAAAACAAACTAAACACAGTAATTAGCTTCAATAGCATCTGATTAGGTAAATAGGGTTTTCCGTTTCCATTAGTAGCTCGTAAAGGCAGACACTAATATGAGCACCACTCAGGTCATTGCCCAGTGGTGACAGCTTTACAGTCAAGCCAAAACAGGTTCCACTGCAACAGCAAACATGAGTCAAATTCCCTGGTAGGACAGGCACAAGTTCACACAACTATGCTGTTACTAGACTATGGTAAGAACATTCAAGCCAAATCACTCAGACTTGCCCAAGCAGCTAATTAGAACTTCTCACAACAAATCCCATCAACATTTAACAGAGACATCCAAAAATAAACAAGAGGTTTAGTTTGCTAGAACAGATTCTCCTACAAAATATCTTGACATAACACCTATTCACAAAGTTACAAGTGACAAAGTGCAGTCTACAAGAGATACTAAATTTGGCTAGCAACCTGCTCATGATTGTATTCTTGTTTCTGGGCCAGGAAAGCTTTATAGACTTTATTTTCTTTCTTATCATGTACCCTCACCCTACTCCATCAGTCTTTGGTTGTCTCAGAAATCTGCCTTCAGAAATAACTTGAACCATACACTTATTAGTAGCCACATGGAAATACAGCATGAAATGAGTCACTTTATTTAAACTGTCAAACATCCAGCTGGTTAAAAAGTACCACAGGAGCATGGCTTCAATAATAACCTCCTATGACTCACCTACAGAACACAATTCAGTCTTGACTTATTTTGAAGAAATGGACAAATAATCAACATGAGAAAACAAAGGTAGGATTAATATTACTTTGATTGCATCTACATATACACACAAATGTCCAAGAAAGTAATCTTTTTACAGTAATTATTTGTAGCTTATTTTCCCTTCCCTGATATTAACAACTCAGTGCAGAGACTGAGTATCTGTCAGTCTTCATCCCATGCTAGCTCCTTCAGAGGAATTCACTGAGGGAAAAGGTTGTTTTTTTTTTCCTTTTGAGTATTTCTTCAAGCCGTATTTTATGAATTGGTGCTTAACTATCTCAGACATTTAGATTACTGTTTTTATTTCAAGAAATCTAATTTGGTGGATGAAGAACATGAAAGCATAATTTTAATCAATCTCCCTTGAAACTTCTTAAAATAACACTAGCTGATGAGTACTCACAAGATAGTAAGCTATTTCCCTCTTGCCAGCTGCATATATCTTTCTGAAGTATTTGTTGGAATATCAGTGACAAACTGTAATAACATAAGGAAGTAAATATAGCTCAACTTACACTGCACTGAAAAATATTTCTAATCTCCTTTTTGTCACTCAAATCACACCTAGCTGTAATGATTTCCAAATGCTATGGTCTATTACCACTGGCTTTCCCACAGAAGCAGTATCAATCTAAAGAATGGGTTTCAGGCAAGGACATTCTTTCAACAGCCTACCAGAACTATCGAAGAACAGTATAGTAGGTCATTTATTTGAGCTGTAACCATGTGAGCCAAATTCATCAAGTTAAGAAAATACCTTCTTCAATCACTAAATCCTAGAAATCATGGGACAGCATTCTGCTTATGGCCTTTGTCAACTTCTAATTATGTCATGTTACCAACAGACTGCCAAAGCAGAGTGCAACTGATAGCACACAGCATGTCTGAGTACAGCCTATTTTTAGCCTGCAATTCAATCAGCACTCTTACAATGACAAGGATTAAAGTCCAAGACAGCCACGTTGCTGTATATAGGCCAATGCAATTACATGTTGAAACATGTTGAGAGAACGTGGTGGCAAAGTGGAGTTAATGCTGGGAGGAACAGCACCAGACAGGCAGCTGCTCCGTGGTAGCCAATGTCTTTACTGGCAGAGCACACACTCCCATCTCGCCCATCTTTGTTAATAGACCACAAAGGAAAACATTAAAACGAATGACAGTTTTACCCCAATTCCTTTCAATATGATTTAGCGCTTATGAAAGACAACATTTTGGCAACCTTGAAAATCAATATCTTTCTACCTTCATTGGCAGCTGTTCAGATGCCTTTAGCTTTGTCAACGCTGAGCAGCCCCTTTCAACCCTGCCTAAGAATGCTGCCAACAAGGAGACAACTCTGTCCTCATCCTATGCTCTCCTGAACTCTTGTGCTGAGGCAGCAGTCACAAAATTTGCAAGGATGCTTTTAAATATGTCTTTCATAACACCGAAGAAAAACATTTAAAATTTTCAAGCCAAAATATTTTTACACATTCAAGTGCTAACTCTTAATTAAAAATGTTAAATTAAATTAAATTAAATTGAAAACTCTTGCTGGGTTTTTAATCTTCAGGAGTCACATTTTCGGGCTCTTCCCATCCAACTGTACAGACTTTAAAAAAAAAATTTAAAGAAAGAACCTTGCTGTGTAACAGACAGCATCAGACTTAGGATCTATAGGATCTAATGCTTTGAGGCTATCAAAACAAAAAAAAAAGGTGGCACCACAATGCAATCACTTATTCTCTAGGATATAGTTAAATGAGTCATCAAACAGTAAAGGCTTTCATACACTAAAACTATGGCTGAATACTAATCAACGATGTGAGGAAGCATACGGCTGCATTCCATTACCAGCTTCCCAGGACCATTAATCTTTTTTGATACAGCCTCTGTAAAGTAGCCTAAACAGTATCCTCTTCCTCTTCATCTTTATACAAATGACCATTAGGAAATACTTCCCTCAAACCCCTTGATGAGAGAGAGGAAAAGACTACAAGGAACACGTGCATATTCTGAGGGCTTTCAAGCTAAACAGATATATAAATTATGGGCACATCCAATTAGCAAAGAAAGAATTCTGTATCTTGAGATAATTCTCTCCATTATAACAAGCTTCCAGATTTCAAACTTACTAAAGGTGGCCATTTCTCCAAAGGGCACATTTTTGAGTACTGATCACTTTAGCAAGCTGAAATGAAGGCACCAAAAAAACCAAATTCAGAGTCTTTGAATAATAAGTTCAGAAACTCAACGGTATGGGCGTATCCTAGGCTTAACATAAATTCACATTCATAACTGGTGGCTTTTTCATCTACATTTCAAAACTAAGAAAAAAAAAAAAAACTCATTAAGAAGACAGAAAACCTAAAAGCATAATTCAGCAGCATCTGAACTGAGAAACCCATCTTAAGTCTCAGAAAGTATACTTCTTTAACTTCTGAAAGATGAGTATCTTCTTCCACCACTTTCCCCCACAACTCCCAGCTTTGTCAGAAAAATTACTCATTTTTCTTCCCAGACAAAGCTCAGTCTAGAAGAAGTGTAACTACAGTAATGCACACATAAGGCAGAATAACATCGAGTAAACCCACCATACAGTAGCTGAAACAATACTGTAGACAAATTGACTTTTTAATTAGGCTAAAAAAAGCAACAGTTGAAGTCAGCATCTAAACAAGAACACATTACTGTCTACAAGGCAAGTATAATAAATCTAAGTGCATTACTTACAATAATTCAAGCTCTCTTCTGTGCAAAAAATAAAGGGGACACAACGAAGTAAAAATAATGAGGAATACTGCAGTATAAAGTGAAGGCTGTATATAAGACACTACAGGAATGCTCAGCTCACAGGCAAACAAAACTGTGGATATCAAACCCAGAAGACTTGCATTTCTTTCTACCTTCTACAGTCACAGACAAAAACACCTCATGTATTATAATCAAACCAGAACAAAAAAATTCACAGTAAGATGAAAGTCCTTTAACTGGGACCAGCAATGAGCATTGCAATACATTAATCATTTTGAATGCTAATACAAGATAAATCAGTCATGTCTGCCTGAAATAAAATACCATGTTTCACTTATACACTGCTTTTCCACCTGTGAATGAAGCCTGCCTGCCTTACTTTTAGTCACTGGAGTTACAGGCTGCTTGCATTTATAACTGAAGCTCGAATCAACAAGTAGCATGGTAGAGTAGTTGAAAAAGAATGATGAAAACACTAAAAGAACATACGTAGAGACTGAAAAGCACAGTGTAATTTAGCAGCACCTTTTCTTCCTCAGGAACACAGTTTTTTTTCAAATCACATTACAATTTCCCAAAAAGATGCCTGAAGAAAGGAGTTTGATGAAGTGTGCCTCATGAGGGGGACTTCAGAAATTCAGAAAGCCTTAGGACGAGCACAGTTTCATAACGAGACGTACAAGAATCTGCATCTCCTTGGCACTCGCCACTATCAAGCTTCCCAGTCCTTGCACCCTTTTGAAGGTGATCAACTTTAAAAAAAGTAAGTACACCCAAACCAAAACTCAAAAAAAATCCTGCAAATTCACTAACTGTTTATAGGCAATAGTCAGACAAAGAGGTCCTTCCTGCCTAAGAGGCAGGGCAGCACAGGCGAACCTCACCATTTCAGGAGTCTGAAACAGGTATCCTTAATTCTCTGCCTGGCAAACCTGGAAGGGTCTTCCCTAACAGAGACACCAAGACCTCCTATAAAGAGGGCAAAGGACTCCAGATTTTCACAAGCCAAGTCCTTCACAATGCTAGAGCTGAAGGGGAAAATAACAACCCTTTGTGTGTGGAGTCAAAGGTCATGCTCCAGGGCCAGCTGCTGCAGTATGGTAATAAACAGAGCGTAGATATGTAGTTTTTTCAATTTCTTCACTTCCCATAAAATACCAAGTCTTTCCAAGTACTAGAAGTCTATTTATGTCCACCCCATAGCTAGAATGGGTTCATCACTGGCACTTGGAGAAAACTCAGACCTTTTATTCCACACTGACAAAAAACAGGCACAAGTCCCCATCTGGCATTTCACTAGCACAGACCGATATTCCTGTCGGTTTCCTGATTGCACACTCCACTTTTATGTTCTTTCCTTGCAAGCCTTGCAGTAATGAAGTAAGAAAGCAGACACAATGTGCTTTTTCAACTAGCTTTACCTGGCATATGACCCTTAGATAAGCAACCTGGCCGACACAGCTATGAGAGCTGCAAATGCCTTCTTTGCCAGCCCCCAAATAGTGCCAGGTGGTTCACACTGAACATGCAGAGAAACCCCACCAGACGGAGTCCAGGGACTTCATCTTCTTGCCGATAACACAGCCATAAAAAAAAAAAAACTAAACACAAAATCCACAGGCACCTCACCAGCAGCAGGGGCAGCTACTTTACGTCTGATGCTGCTACTTGTGGCTGCAATAGTGTATTTAAAATTCTAAAAAAAATACTTATTTTCTCAATTTCACTTACAAAGGCTGAAAAGCTCATTAGTAAATCTGAAGCACGTAGCTTCAAGGAACAGCACTGAAACGTCCCTCATTTTTATTTTTTAACCAATATCAAAGTTACTTAAAATTATCTTTTTAACTGGCATAGTCTGTAGCTTCTAAAAGAGAAGACAACACAGAAATCAAGAAGAAGGTACACTTTCCTTCTTTCCTAAATAGGGAGATACAAGCTATCTGTAAGTGCATTTTATTCCAGTATAATCATGCATGCTGTGTACAAGAGGAAAAGTGTATTGCTTTATCTGTATCACTAGAGTTAAAGCAATACAACTGCACAAGATACAGCTTACTACTTCTGTGGCTGATGAACACAAAGCTTCAAGCTGTACACAACCCCCCACTACTGCATGTAATCACACATACCTGACTTCACTTTGTATTACAACTTATTTATGCAGCTTCTTCTTATCATCCTAATATCAAGAGTTTAATTGTCAGTAAACACGAGTTTAATTGTTAGTAAACACAAGGCAACACTGTCCACGTTTAATTTTTCCAAGTATATATGCTTTGTCAGAAAAACCCCTCTAGAACTACAACTAAAAGAAGACAAAGCTGCTTTTTCAGTCACCCCATCCTTTCTGTTCAGCCTAACAACCACTACCATGTAAAATAATGACTGATATGACCAAAAGATTAATAATAATGAATTGCCCATGTTTAACGATAGCACTAGGCATGCAGGACCAAAATTAGCAATTTTCCAGGACTTTTTGGAATAAAATAAATAAATATCCTCCTCACAAAATAGAGGGTCAGTAGAGAAGTATGACTACTAAAGTCAAGTAGTCATACTGAAAGTAAAGGAAAAGGTCTAAGCCTTTGGTTTTTGTTTTTTTTAAGCATCCTTAAAATGCTGGGAATGACAGAATTACTTCTTTTTAACTGTTTGGAATTGGAAACTGCAATGCATTTTTGTTGTATATATGTGTTAAGCTGATGACATGGACAGTGAACTTTCAAGTTTTGCTCACCTTTACTTCAATAGTTTCACACGCCAGATGGCTGCAGATGTTTCTAGGTAGCTGGGCCTACTAGAGAGCTCACTGCTACTATTGTCCCAACTTGTTCCACTGCTAAATATATGTAACAACATTCCTTTCTCTCTTATTAATAACTGTAATACAATATAAAGTTAATATTAATATAATGCAATCTAGGTTGTGTGGAAAGTGATGACAAAGGTGTAAGTAGCTGGCACTCTTTCCACTGAGCTGGTAATGAAGTAATACCTTAGCACATGGGTACAGCCTACCGAAGCAGCACTTACCAAAGGAGCTGTATGGTCCCAGCCCAGACCACTTGGGGTCACTCAAAAATACAAAACATCTTTTCAAAGAGTAGAGGTACCAACCTGTTCTGGCTGAATTCCAGGCAGAGAAGTGGACTGTAAAACCAAGCAGGGTTGTCATAAGTGATAATGTGATGGATGGGTGAGTTACAGCCCGGCTGCCTTGCATACGTTTGCACAACGCTTGTAATGCTTACAGTCACAACCCAGTGAGCGAGATCAGATAGAAAGAAAAGGGACTGTCATTAAGACCCTAATTACTGGCAAGGTAGGACAGCTGTGGATGCACTAGGAAGAGAAAACTGTTCTTAAACGTCATGAGAACTTTTGTTCTTATTTAGAACAACACAGGAAGAAGAGGAGATTGCAATATCCCAAGTCCCACATCTCTGACTATTCTTTCTCCAACAGAGATATGAACTGCAGTCATCTTAAGTTTCTTGCTCAGTGAATCCACTAGTAATCTTCACACAAGAAGAATTTGGATGAAATGAGGTATCTACAAACTGGTTTTGAGAGAAAACAGCAAAATTTGTAGCTGCAAGTACTAGATTTGTGGTAGGATAACATCAAAGTTGGACTTCTTCCTAATTATCTCCTTTCTTTGATTAAGAACCTCCAGGAAACACAGGGTGATGCAAGTTTCCAGAGGCTGCATCTGACCAATCTGTGATTTAAAAATTTAGTGAAATCCTGAGAACTACCAGCACACTCGCTCCTATCATTCTTGACACGGAGCTCTACGAAGACTCTTGATCTATGATCAGCCAAACTGAGCGACTTGCAAGAGAGGTGTCAAAGTCAGGAATCTCTGGGATAGATCTGTGCTCCTGCTTTTACAACACAGCTTTTAAGCCTAGATCAAACAACTGAACTGAACTACAACTTGTCCAAACCATAACTTGCCAGAAGAACCTTTCAAGAATTTCAAAGGCATCTTGCCTTAAACTGCCAGAGGTAAAGCCCGGCACTTGACAATTACTTTGTTTCTGTTCTACAGGCACAAGTTCTTCTCCTTTGAAGGCCCACACAGCAGAAGAGAGTAAGCTATTGGAGACTGAGAAGCTTTTCACATTGTGCTTTAGGGCGGGTGTTTATATTCCCCCAAAAAAGTGTGCTTCACACAGGACTCTGATGCAGCTTGTGCTGTCAAGTCAGGAGACAGAGCAGTAGCCTACTCTCCTCTGCCCTCATAAATAATTCCCTATAAAATTCAAGTACATGCAACTGCTACAGGGTCAATCTCCTGAAGCACAGGAATTTGTCAGCTCCAGAAATACTTGACTAGAGTCAAAACACTTTGGAAACCTGTTGGAAACAACCATTGTGTTAAATCCCCTCTTCTCTCAAAGGATGAAAAAAGGCTGATGTCCACCTGCCTCAGGGAGAATATGAAAGACCTATGTGTCTTGACAGTCCTCAACTAAAATATTTCCCAGTCCTCAGCAGCGACATCTGCAGAAGATATCAATCAGCCATCTTCCCTAAGTGCGGGTTCATTTTCCCTAGTTTCCGTCTTCTATTCTTCAGCTCCCATTAATGACATAATGACTAACCCAAAAATGCTCTCTTCAGAGAACAGCTGCTCTATTTACCAGTACCTCCATCAGGATCAGGATCCACACCATATTCTCTTCTTTTTCTGCCCAGCCTCTATGGACCAATGCACTATTACTTAATGCCAAGGAAACCCAGGGAAGAGGAGCCAGCTGGTAGGTTTACTGCTCTCAGAAAACCTGAGGCCGCTGCCAGGATACAGCTTGGCACCAAGTTCAATGCCAGAGCTGAGCTCCATGCCAGGACACAACCAGTGGAACAACCCCTGCTATCAGTTTACATCACACCATGCCTCAGAATGAGCCCTGGCTTTAACGTAGGGCTAAATCACAGCAGCTGAAGACAGAAATGTGGATGGCTTCTTTATGAATGAAACTCTCTAATCCCTCTAGTGCTCACTGGATTTATTTGCTTATACCACTGTTTTCTGAATGACACTGTTCCTAATTACAAATTCTTGGAATGGATTTAAAAACAGAAGTTGTCTCCAGTTTTCTCAGAGGGAACAGGAGGTCAAAACAATTATCCTTATGGCACTATAACTCTCCACCATCACCACCAGTACATCATATGCACAGAAAGATTTTTTTGTTGTTGTTTTCCATTGTTACACAAACTATTTCAATTACATTTTCTTGATAAATTGGGCAGCGTGATGTCTTATATCATTGTAAAGATGTATTTCTTACAGAGCTGCCCCAACACTGAAGGCTACTGTGGCATGTGAAAACAGACTATGGCAACATACACAACATGCTGTAATTATGTGAATAAGTTATAATGAAGAAGATCTCTAAAAAAAGCACACCACTTGACATCGGCCATGTATATATAGCTACTCTCCTGAGCGACCCTATGTCAGCAAGTCATAAGTATCAAGTAACTCAAAGCAATTCAAAACCAACAAACCCAATGTACCAAATTAGATTCAAAGAGCATTACTGGCACTGGGCCTGAGCCACAAATTTAGACCCAGTCCTGAATTTTCCCAAGGTTCACAGAAATGGGCAAAAGGGACATCTGAAGTCAGAGTCCAAACTAGATCCAGTTCTACTTCATACAACAGACAGTAAGAGTGACCTAAAATCCTCATAAACAATAAAAGCCAAATTCAAAATGGCACCTTAGGCAGCCAAATCTATATAGGCAACCCACAAAAGCTCTGCAACGTGGCGTAGTTACTCTGCAAGAATTTGTAGATGTGGCTAAAAATACTGTAACAGAATTTGTGGTGCTTCATTGCATCGTCAACTAGGATGGTGTGCTATCATCTAGAACCAAATCACTCGTAACCACGGGGGATAGCTGAAACAAGCATTCCTGACGGCAGTGCCCTGCCTCACGAGGCTCAGTGTGCATGCCAGACAGAACTGAGCACAACCCAATGGACAGCAAGCTGCTGTATCCAGAGGTATGGATGTAGAGAAAGGTATGTGCAGAGAAGCAGGGAAAAAAAGATGAGGGAGAAGGATACAATTAGGCACCCAAATCCAAGTGAAAGAAAGATTGCAGACACTCTTCTTATCAGTCTTCCCTACCAACCAGCTTAGGTGCTCCACATTATTCAGGATGGTAAAGACCATCCCAGACATTATTCTTGGAACTCAGTTTCTTAACTTCCCTGCGAACCTCCATAAGGATCTAAAAACATTGCTGCTCAGAAGACAATCTGTAGATCTAGACTCAAGTAAAATTGTAAGTTTAAAGAAAAAAAAGCAGTAAAATCAACATGTGAAATTGAGCTGTACTTTCAAAGAACTATATTGAAGAAATCCTGCCCTTTGGAGTCAAGCTAGAACATCTGTTGGTTACAAAAAAGCTACTAATGATATACTATGACAGGTCTGAATGTCAAAGCACTTTTCGTTTACTTTTTAAATGGTTTTCTTAATAATTGTTTATAATGTTTAACTTACAATGACTTGCAATATACAAGTTGTTTTATTAACTACAAAAATACCATCGTCACTACACTGTCGTCATTACTAATTTCAAGACAGCAATGGCGAAATCTGACTCCACTGAAGTGAGCTGGATTCCTGCTACTGACTTCATCCTCTCAAGTACATCAGTACATCATCTACAGTACATCATCTACAAGCAGTAGATGTACATCATCTACAAGATGTGCCAATCATCCAGTGATGCGAAGGCAACAAGTTGGCAGCTCTGTTCAGAGAGCAAGTGAGTGTTCATCTAAATCAAGAGATGGCAACTTAAAACCTGCTGGATAAAAACCTAGCACCAATCATTCAAACCGGCTGGCAAAACAGCCAACAGTTAATAAGACTTCAGAAATTACTTAGACATTGGTGTTCCTATGCCTTTCATCATCATCATCATAGAAAGGCTTGGGTTGGAAGAGACCTTAAAGTTCCAACTCTCCTGCCATGGGCAGGGACACCATTTGAGCTAGAAATTCCTCGGTCTGTTTCAAGATATTTTGCACTAGTCACCATGATGATACTAAATGGACCATCAATCCATTAGCTCACTAATTTTCAAAGTAATTAATCAATCAAACCTCTGATGTGTCAATGTGAACCGACACCTGAATTCCAACCTCTGCTCTGCTTTGACAGCTGCATTCCTCATGGGATCACAGAGTTTGCCCTGATCTCTGGGTAAAATGGAGCAAAATTCTTCTCAGTCAACTAAAATGTGGTGATCTGCTACTGACCAGTGAATACAGTGTTGAGGAAAAGCTGTAGAAAGAATATGCCCACCTCCCAAAAACAAAACAGAAGAAAGCAACACAGATCAGTTTATTCTACAGAATTACAGCCACAAAGATGTAATGCCAAACACAGAAATACTGCCCGAACTGCAAGTGCAAACAAGGAACTATGCTTTAATTATAACGAATAAAGGTAAACAAGTGTAATCAACACTTGTTTGGTTTTTTTTACCTTGTAGAAGCCAAGAGATAGCCAAGAGACATAATTAAGGCGCTCTAGAAACAGGCAATGGCTCTGCAAACACAAAGCTAACTGTAACCATGTAAGCAGATTTCAATGAGCCTACTTACACCCTCACAACAGAAACAAAATATTTGAAAGAGTCAGAAGCTCAGATTAACAAGTCACTGGACCAGGACTTGCCTCTAGCAGAGCAGCTATCTTTCAATAGCTGGGTTTACAGCACCTCTAGGGACATAGGCCATCTCTCACCCAAAGTCTGCAAGCCCACTTTCCAAACATTAACTAAACTTGAGAAACACTGCACGCAGGAAGACTGGGCAGGAGTTAAGTGTATAAAAGTGGCCATGGATTTTGGATGGCTCCTAAGACACTAAACCAATGTGGTGGTGGTGGTGTTAGTATATAAAGTTATAAAAAATTGCCAGGAAAGTATTCAAAGCAAAATGTAACACAGTGAAATACCCTTGAAAATGAGGTTGAATTAACTCTAAATCCAGATTTTAAACTAGCTCTTTATTTACTTCATTAGGTGTCAGAACCCATCCTGCCTTTCTTTTAATTAGCTCTAACTCCAAAAAAAAAAGCCTTCCTTGAAAACAATGGGACCACTCTCTGAATTGGGGACGACTGAGCACATGAAAACAGAATTGACCCAGCGCACCAAGAGCTTCCAAAGTTTTTGTGCTTTAGGCAGAGCTCTGTTCACTGGATGCTGTATCCTTGGTAACTATTATGCAAGGAAACCATTCTACAAATGCAAAACTTCTGTCTGCTACATGAGCTTTTCTCTGAAATACTTTTATGGGGTTTTGGATATCCTTAAATCTAAGGGGACACACAGCCCTTTGTCATCTTCCCGCAGGCTCCCATGAGCATAATACAACAAGTGATGTTAAGAGAGTATTTTCCTCCCACTTCATCACAGAGCAAATAAAAGTTTTACAACTTTTACTTTGTAGGGGGAAAAAAAGTGGGCATTTTTTCCTTTCTTCTTCGGTGCACTCCGCAGAACTAATGTGCAGATACAAGATAATAATGAAAGGACATTATTATTATGTCAATCAATGGCATTGCTTTGAAAACTAAAAATTCAAGGATAAGCTCTGACTTCAAGGGCAGAGCTACAGATGCCAGCAGATGTATTAGAAGAAGCATGCAAGAAGAGATAGGTAAGACTTCACAAGGGCCATGCTGCAGTTCTTTGCAAGAGGGACTAATAGCACCGATTGTTTCAAGGGCAGCAGACACTGCTATTTTTACCAAAGCCCCGGCTGGAACTGCCTGGCTCATTAAACCTCACCACGGCAAAGCCCGCGTCCTGCCGGCGCGGTCGTGCTCGGCGCAGCGCGGCTGGCCCGACACACCACCTTATCCCGCAGTATGCCCAGATACCCAGACAACGCTAACGAAGGACAGGCACCGAGTACTTGATACCCAACCTGGGCTTTGGTTTGATGAGGTTTTTCTTCTCCTGGGGAAAGCGTGAGGCAGCTACAGCTAAAACAGGGGTTGTAGCTGCCCTTGAGGGCGTTTGGGAACACAGGAGAGCAGCAGGCGGAACCCCTCCGCCGTCCCCCGGGGCCTCTCTCCAGGACTTACGGAGATGCCCATACTGCCGAGGCGAGGGATAGAGCCGGCGGGGGCACGGGAGCCGGCGGTGCAGCCCCGCCGCCGGGCGCGGAGCCCGGGCTGCCGCCCCGCAGGGGCCGGGGG